>JBBPBX010022535.1:0-41324 GCA_038048925.1 Garcialebias charrua
TATTAATACAAACAGTATTGAACGTACATTAAACTCCAAACACAGTATGTTTGCATGTTCCATAAACACAAAGGTTAAACACCATTTACTTATTCATTCAAAATAAAGGTGATTGATTGATTGATTATTCATTCATTCACTACTAACTTGAAATGAACTCAAACCACAGGGTTACACCATTACTGTATATATGTGATTTTTTTTTCTTTTTTTCTTTTTTGTTAAATCACTTAAATATGACTGTTGTTTGATTTGATTGATTGTAAGAGGGGGCAGATAAAATAAGATTTTTTTTTTCTTCTTACTGCTACCCTTCATTTTATTTATGTGTTGTATAGACATACTTTGTTATATGGTTTTGTGTTGTATTTTTTTTTTCAAATTAATACAAATTTGAAATGAAAGAAAAAAAAGAAAAAAACTGATGACTTACAGACTCAAGTTCAATCAACACATACAAATATGACAAATTTCAAACCAATGGATAGCTATAAGTTCTACATCTTAAGACTCAGAAAGCTGAGTTCAAAATTCAAAACTTGTAAGAGCTCTTTGTGTTAAAGAGAAGTAGTAAGTGAAGATAACTAAATGAGGGTGTCACTTTTAACAGTGTGTATCCATATATACACAATATATATATTCACATATATTGTGTACATGTCTTTGTGTATATTTGAAAATATATCATAACATTTCTATATAATGGAATATATTGTATAATATATTGGAATTATAATATATTGGAATATATTATAATATATAATATATATATTATAATATATTGGAATATATTTTACAATATATTCCAATATATTTTACAATATATTCCAATATATTTTTGTTTCGTAAGGGTGTATAAATAAAGGTTGAATGAATGAATGAATGAATGAATCACCTGATATAATATGTAACATTAAAAAAACTGTAATATTGCTACTGTATTTTCTAACTAAGTGCATGACTAGTTGCGCCCCTGGGTACAGTTACCAAGCACTTCGCCTATCCTAACACAGTATCCTACATAATTATCAAAAAACACATACAGTACATTTGGAGCCATAATGAAGGAAAAAAAGAGTTAAATTCTTACTGGTAGCTGGTGAATTCTTCCTCCGTCTGTTAGCATGTTAGCTCCTGCACCTCCGAGCTCTGCAGCTTCACGCTGTCCAAACTGTTTACAGTAAGGCCTGTTAGCATATTAGCTCCATACATTTGGAGCCATAATGAAGGGAAAACATAATTAATAACTTACTGGGAGCTGGTGAAGCCGTTTCTCCGCGTGTTAGCATGTTAGCTCCGTGTCCCGGCAATATCCGAGGCCTCGAAGCCGTTTCTCCGCCTGAGACGTCCACAGAGTTCACCGAGCATTTCCAGCTCACGTATCCGAGCGCAGATCGGTCACACGGTCCATCCAAAGCCGGCTGTCGAAGCCGGAGCTAACCGAAGCTAACCGGAAACTGTCGGAAACTGCATAAATCGGCTTCAAAAAAAATAAAATAATAATAATACTTTATTTATAAACCCATTTAAAACAACCACATCTTCAACAAAGTGCTGTACTGTACACATAAAATCAAGAACATTTAAACACAAAAAATAAGATTTTTCAATTTATTTATGTATTTTTTTTTAATTTTTTTTTAATTTTTAATTTTTATGAGATGCGTGACGTAACCCCGAAACGTCGTAAGTCGAGGCCGTATCTGAGGATTATTTGACATTGCATTTGAATTTGGGTTAAAAGGGGAGTGGTGGCGCAGAGGTTGGTCACTGGTTCAACTCCCAAACCAACAACATCAAAATGTGGGTGGGATAAGTGAAGCAGTCACACCTGCCGTCTCCATCATCTGTCCCACTCTGAGCCCTTGAGCAAGGCCCTTAACCCCCACCATCTGCTCCCCTGGGCACCCTATGGCAGCTCTCTGCTCCACACAGAGGGCTGTGGTAGCTCAGTGGTCTGTGGTTGTGTCAGCAAGGACATCCGTTATAAAAACAATTGCCAAGTCTTCGTGGGAGTTAGTTCACTGTGGCAACCCCAGAAGAAGGAGCAGCCAAAAGAAGAAGGAAAAAAAAAAGAATTTTGTTTAAACAGATTTATATTAATAAATAAAACTGGTCTTGGCAAAAAGAAAGGTGCTGTTAAAAATTGATTGGAAATTATTTGACCATAAGGAATTGTAAAACTTAAAGATCTGCCTATTCAAAGGGTGACAGGTAGTCACAGGGCTGTTTGGGATCATGGTGTGTAACACACAAATCAAATGTATTCATAAAGCACATTTATAAACAACAGTTGTTGGTCAAAGTGCTGCACATAATTCATGAAGTGAGAAGACGATACGGAGGGCAGGGGGGACTCAAAGGCGGTTGAGCAGCCAGCTCATAGATCTGTGCACACTCATGGGGGTGGGGGGTGCCGAGGACGGACAGAGGCGAATAGTCCTGAAATAATGACAGAATGTTTATTCAGCTGTGCTCCTCTGAAAAGTTCATGGAATTCCTCAGTAGAAGGATTGGGAGGGGTGAGAGCGTCCGGCTTACAAAACTTCAGCAGGCGTGTTGAGATAAGACGGCCTGTCAATGCCAGTCGGGGAGCCGAATGTTAGATAAACATGATTGTTTTGGGAACAGGCAGAATTTTAATGACATCTACCGTCAGTCTGTGTCGGTCCACTCGCTTCAGAAATGTCCAAATTAAAATGACCACACCAATGGAACGTGCCTGAGAAAATCCCAGAGATGCAATCCATCCAGCAAAAAGTCTGGTTTCTCGAGACATGAACCAAGCCATCATGTAAGGCAGGCAGCTTGACCAGGTCCAGATTTGCTGCAGACGTCTTCCTTTTGTGTTGATAGACCAGGAACCAGACAAAACCAAAAAGCAGGAGCCAGTTATCATAAATCCAATTAAATATGCGTCCTTAAGATCCACAGATGACATCAGAAATCGACACGTCATCAAGTCAATGAGATATCCAGCTGTGTGCATGCCAACAGGGCAAATCGGCTCACCTATAGCCTGTCTTTTTGTTGAAGAAATGTTATCAGTTGTGTTGAGGGACCAACTGACCAAATTGAAGTCCATAGTTATGATTTGGAAATTTTAAATGAAAATTATCAACCTCATTGTCATTTATCGGCTTTATTGTTTCTTCGTGTCTCTCTCTTTCTACTGAAGACACTGAATGACAAAAGGCTCAGCTCCGGTGCTCTTCACTGACCCTTCCCATGGGCTCACCACCTGTGGGAGGGGCCAAAGGGGTCGGGTGCATTGTGGAATGGGTGGTGGCCGAGGGCGGGGACCCTGGCGGTCTGATCCTCGGCTACAGAAGCTGGCCATTGGGACATGGAATGTCACCTCTCTGGTGGGGAAGGAGCCTGAGCTAGTGTGTGAGGTTGAGAGGTTCCGGCTAGAAATAGTCGGACTCACCTCAACGCATGGCTCTGGCTCTGGAACCAGTTTCCTTGAGAGGGGTTGGACACTCTTCCACTCTGGAGTTGCCCCTGGTGAGAGGCGCCGAGCAGGAGTGGGCATACTTGTTGCCCCCCATCTTGGTGCCTGTACGTTGGGGTTCACCCCGGTGAACGAGAGGGTAGCCTCCCTTCGCCTACGTGTGGGGGGACGGGCTCTGACTGTTGTTTGTGCCTATGCGCCAAACGGCAGCGCAGATTACCCACCCTTTTTGGAGTCCTTGGAGGGGGTATTGGAGGGTGCGCCTCCTGGGGACTCCCTTGTTCTGCTGGGGGACTTCAACGCTCACGTGGGCAATGACAGTGAGACCTGGAGGGGTGTGGTTGGGAGGAACGGCCCCCCTGATCTGAACCCGAGTGGTGTTCTGTTGTTGGACTTCTGTGCTCGTCATGGATTGTCCATAACGAACACCATGTTCAGGCATAAGGGTGTCCATATGTGCTCTTGGCACCAGGACACCCTAGGTCGTAGTTCAATGATCGACTTTGTTGTCGTCTCATCTGATCTGCGGCCGCATGTCCTGGACACTCGGGTGAAGAGAGGGGCGGAGCTGTCAACTGACCACTACCTGGTGGTGAGTTGGCTCCGATGGTGGGGGAGGATGCCGGTCAGACCTGGCAGACCCAAACGTATTGTGAGGGTCTGCTGGGAACGTCTGGCAGAGTCTCCCGTAAGACGGAGCTTTAACTCCCACCTCCGGGAGAGCTTTGAACACGTTCCGAGGGAGGCGGGGGACATTGAGCCCGAGTGGGCCATGTTTCGCGCCTCTATTGTCGAGGCAGCTTATCGGAGTTGTGGCCGCAAGGTTGTTGGTGCCTGTCGTGGTGGCAACCCTCGAACCCGGTGGTGGACACCGGCGGTGAGGGATGCTGTCAAGCTGAAGAAGGAGTCCTATTGGGCCTTTTTGGCCTGTGGGACCCCGGAAGCAGCAGATAGGTACCGGCAGTCCAAGCGGCATGCGGCTCGGGTGGTTGCTGAGGCAAAAACTCGGGCGTGGGAGGAGTTCGGAGAGGCCATGGAGAATGACTTCCGTACGGCTTCGAGGCGATTCTGGTCCACCATCCGGCGTCTCAGGGGGGGAAAGCGGTACGCGACCAACACCATTTATGGTGGGGATGGCGTGCTGTTGACCTCAACTCGGGATGTTGTGAGTCGGTGGGCGGAATACTTCGAAGACCTCCTCAATCCTACTGGCACGTCTTCCACTGAGGAAGCGGAGCCTGGGGACTTTGGGTCGGGCTCTCCAATCTCTGGTGCTGAGGTCGCCAAGGTGGTTAAAAAGCTCCGCGGTGGCAAGGCTCCGGGGGTGGATGAGATTCGTCCTGAGTTCCTTAGGGCTCTGGATGTTGTGGGGTTGTGTTGGCTTACGCGACTCTGCAATATCGCGTGGACATCGGGGGCAGTTCCCTTGGATTGGCAGACTGGGGTGGTGGTTCCCCTATTCAAAAAGGGGGACCGTAGGGTGTGTTCCAACTATAGAGGGATCACACTCTTAAGCCTCCCTGGTAAGGTCTATTCAGGGGTTCTGGAGAGGAGGGTCCGTCGGATAGTCGAACCTCGGATTCAGGAGGAGCAGTGTGGTTTTCGTCCTGGTCGTGGAACACTAGACCAGCTCTACACCCTCAACAGGGTCCTGGAGGGTGCGTGGGAGTTTGCCCAACCAGTTTACATGTGCTTTGTAGACTTGGAAAAGGCATTCGACCGCGTCCCTCGGGGGTTCTGTGGCGGGTACTCCGGGAGTATGGGGTACCAGGCCCTTTGATATGGGCTGTTAGGTCCCTGTACGACCGGTGTCAGAGCTTGGTCCGCATCGCTGGCAGTAAGTCAGGCTCGTTTCCGGTGAGAGTTGGACTCCGCCAAGGTTGCCCTTTGTCACCGATTCTGTTTATAACTTTTATGGACAGAATTTCTAGGCGCAGCCAAGGTGTTGAGAGGATCCGTTTTGGTGGCCTTAGAATCGCTTCTCTGTTTTTTGCAGATGATGTGGTCCTATTGGCTTCATCAGCTCGTGATCTACAGCTTTCGCTGGAGCGGTTTGCAGCTGAATGTGATGCGGCCGGGATGAGGATCAGTTCCTCCAAATCCGAGGCCATGGTCTTGAGCCGGAAAAGGGTAGCGTGCCCTCTCCGGGTCGGGGAGGAGGTCCTTACCCAAGTGGAGGAGTTTAAGTATCTCGGGATCTTGTTCACGAATGAGGGAAAACTGGAGCGTGAGATCGATAGGCGGATAGGTGCAGCGTCCGCAGTGAAGCGGGCGCTGTACCGGTCTGTCGTGGTGAAGAGAGAGCTGAGTCAAAAGGCAAAGCTCTCAATTTACCGATCGATCTACGTTCCCACCCTCATCTATGGTCATGAGCTTTGGGTTATGACCGAAAGAACAAGATCTCGGATACAAGCGGCTGAAATGAGTTTTCTCCGCAGGGTGGCTGGACTCTCCCTTAGAGATAGGGTGAGAAGCTCGGTCATCCGGGAGGGACTCGGAGTAGAGCCGCTGCTTCTCCACATCGAGAGGAGCCAGTTGAGGTGGCTCGGGCATCTGGTTAGGATGCCTCCTGGACGCCTCCCTGGTGAGGTGTTCCGGGCATGTCCCACCGGGAGGAGACCCAGAGGAAGACCCAGGATACGCTGGAGGGACTATGTTTCTCGGCTGGCCTGGGAACGCCTTGGGATTCCCCCAGAGGAGCTGCTCCAAGTGGCTGGGGAGAGGGAAGTCTGGGCCTCCCTACTTAGGCTGCTACCCCCGCGACCCGACCCCGGATAAGCGGAAGAAAATGGATGGATGGATGGATGGATGTTTAGATCATTGTTTAGATCATTATTATGATCATTGTTTAGATCATTGTTTAGATCATTATTATGATCATTGTTTAGATAATTGTTTAGATCATTATTATGATCATTGTTTAGATTATTATGATCATTGTTTAGATCATTGTTTAGATCATTGTTTAGATCATTATTATGATCATTGTTTAGATCATTATTATAATCATTGTTTAGATCATTGTTTAGATCATTATTATGATCATTGTTTAGATCATTGTTTAGATCATTATTATGATCATTGTTTAGATCATTGTTTAGATCATTATTATAATCATTGTTTAGATAATTGTTTAGATCATTGTTTAGATCATTATTATGATCATTGTTTAGATCATTGATTTAGATCATTATTATGATCATTGTTTAGATCATTGTTTAGATCATTATTATGATCATTGTTTAGATCATTGTTTAGATCATTGTTTAGATCATTATTATTAGATCATTGTTTAGATCATTATTATGATCATTGTTTAGATCATTGTTTAGATCATTATTATGATCATTGTTTAGATCATTGTTTAGATCATTATTATGATCATTGTTTAGATCATTGTTTAGATCATTATTATGATCATTGTTTAGATCATTGTTTAGATCATTATTATGATCATTGTTTAGATCATTATGATCATTGTTTAGATCATTGTTTAGATCATTGTTTAGATCATTATTATGATCATTGTTTAGATCATTATTATAATCATTGTTTAGATCATTGTTTAGATAGATCATTGTTTAGATCATTATTATGATCATTGTTTAGATCATTGTTTAGATCATTATTATGATCATTGTTTAGATCATTGTTTAGATCATTATTATGATCATTGTTTAGATCATTGTTTAGATCATTATTATGATCATTGTTTAGATCATTGTTTAGATCATTATTATGATCATTGTTTAGATCATTTTAGATCATTGTTTAGATCATTGTTTAGATCATTATTATGATCATTGTTTAGATCATTATTATGATCATTGTTTAGATCATTATTATGATCATTGTTTAGATCATTGTTTAGATCATTATTATGATCATTGTTTAGATCATTGTTTAGATCATTATTATGATCATTGTTTAGATCATTATTATGATCATTGTTTAGATCATTATTATGATAATTGTTTAGATCATTGTTTAGATCATTATTATGATCATTGTTTAGATCATTATTATAATCATTGTTTAGATCATTGTTTAGATCATTATTATGATCATTGTTTAGATCATTGTTTAGATCATTATTATGATCATTGTTTAGATCATTGTTTAGATCATTATTATGATCATTGTTTAGATCATTGTTTAGATCATTATTATGATCATTGTTTAGATCATTATTATGATCATTGTTTAGATCATTGTTTAGATCATTATTATGATCATTGTTTAGATCATTGTTTAGATCATTATTATGATCATTGTTTAGATCATTGTTTAGATCATTATTATGATCATTGTTTAGATCATTATTATGATCATTGTTTAGATCATTGTTTAGATCATTATTATGATCATTGTTTAGATCATTGTTTAGATCATTGTTTAGATCATTATTATGATCATTGTTTAGATCATTATTATAATCATTGTTTAGATCATTGTTTAGATCATTATTATGATCATTGTTTAGATCATTGTTTAGATCATTATTATGATCATTGTTTAGATCATTGTTTAGATCATTATTATGATCATTGTTTAGATCATTGTTTAGATCATTATTATGATCATTGTTTAGATCATTGTTTAGATCATTATTATGATCATTGTTTAGATTATTATGATCATTGTTTAGATCATTGTTTAGATCATTGTTTAGATCATTATTATGATCATTGTTTAGATCATTATTATAATAATTGTTTAGATCATTGTTTAGATCATTGGCCCTCATTCATGAACCGTTCGTACGCACAGATTTGTTCTTAAACTGTGCTTACGAGTGATTTAGGAGCATATGTGGCATTCAACAATGTTCACGTATCCTACGATTTTTTTCAGATACGAACAAAATCTACGTGTGGTCCGGACCTGTCGTATATTTTACGAGCGGTCCGTCTGCTGTCATCCAGACAGCATTACTCCACAAATAACTTCATATTTCGTTATTTAGGAAATGTTTAGAGTTTAAAAAAGTCACGCACCACAATTGTTTTTGACAATAGGTTCTGTTTGAAGTCGAATTATAATTTTAAATGTAATAATGACTAACGGATTAAAGTATTTAAATGAAAATCAATTTGTTATCAATGCCGTTTTCTAACACTACAATATTAATATGAAGATCTCAAACTGAAATCAACTTAAACCATGAATTAATTTAAGTTTAATTTGCCGCGGTATCGCAGACTTCGGTAAGCCAGACTTTACACAGACTTCCTCCAGCTGCTGTCATAGCTCTGATGTGGCTCAGTCAGTAGAGCACTGCGTCGCAGTTCCGAAGGTCATGGGATCGCCTCCCGTGGGAGGACAACGTTTTTTTTTTTTTTTTAATTCATTCCAGATTTAAAAAACACAAGAAAACTATTTACAATACAACAAGAAATAAAGCATAAAGCCTTTTTAATTTGGAATGAATAAATAATCTAAAGTAAGAAGGAAAAAAAAAGAATCATACCTTGTGGGACTCGATCCCACGAGGTGTAGAAAAAAGGTTAGGAACAGCTAACAGTGCAATGCTTTAACCAGTAAGCCACCAGTACGCATGCATGTTTCGAGGTCCACATTTATTATAAACAAACTTTCTTTGGTTTTAGCTGGTCATTTACTTCCATGAGTGACGCTGCTAATAAGGACAGATTTTCTTTTCTTGTCCTCAGAGACCACAGAACTTCATCCTCCGCACCGGTAGAGTTCTTCTTTTTTACTTTTCGCTGTCATTTTATGAACGTACACGTTCTGCCTCTGAGGCAGGAAACGTAGCCTTATATGGCGTTTTGAGGGGTGGGAATCATGTAAATAAGCTCACGCGTGCACGCGCAGCTGTTTAGAACAGGTGAGATTCATCAACTTTAAGCAGCCCGTTTACACGCTTTTCCTGTGGATAGAAGAGTTTGTTGGATCTGACGTGGCATGTTCGTACGAACACTTCGTACGAACAAAAGTAGGAGACATTTAGGATAAGAATACGAACTGTTTCGTGCATGAGGCCGATTGTTTAGATCATAATTATGATAATTGTTTAGATCATTATTATAATCATTGTTTAGATCATTGTTTAGATAGATCATTGTTTAGATCATTATTATGATCATTGTTTAGATCATTGTTTAGATCATTATTATGATCATTATTTAGATCATTGTTTAGATCATTATTATGATCATTGTTTAGATCATTATTATGATCATTGTTTAGATCATTGTTTAGATCATTATTATGATCACTGTTTAGATCATTGTTTAGATCATTATTATGATCATTGTTTAGATCATTATTATAATCATTGTTTAGATCATTATTATGATCATTGTTTAGATCATTGTTTAGATCATTATTATGATCATTATTTAGATCATTGTTTAGATCATTATTATGATCATTGTTTAGATCATTATTTTGATCATTGTTTAGATCATTATTATGATCATTGTTTAGATCATTGTTTAGATCATTATTACGATCACTGTTTAGATCATTGTTTAGATCATTATTATGATCATTGTTTAGATCATTATTATGGTCGTTGTTTAGATCATTATTATAATCATTGTTTAGATCATTGTTTAGATCATTATTATGATCATTGTTTAGATCATTGTTTAGATCATTATATGATCATTGTTTAGATCATTGTTTAGATCATTATTATGATCATTGTTTAGATCATTGTTTAGATCATTGTTTAGATCATTATTATGATCATTGTTTAGATCATTTTTAGATCATTATTATGATCATTGTTTAGATTGTTATGATCATTGTTTAGATCATTGTTTAGATCATTGTTTAGATCATTGTTTAGATCATTATTATAATCATTGTTTAGATCATTGTTTAGATCATTATTATCATCATTGTTTAGATCATTATTATGATCATTGTTTAGATCATTGTTTAGATAATTATTATGATCATTGTTTAGATCATTGTTTAGATCATTATTATGATCTTTGTTTAGATCATTGTTTAGATCATTATTATGATCATTGTTTAGATCATTGTTTAGATCATTATTATGATCATTGTTTAGATCATTATTATGATCATTGTTTAGATCATTGTTTAGATCATTATTATGATCATTGTTTAGATCATTGTTTAGATCATTATTATGATCATTTTTTAGATCATTGTTTAGATCATTGTTTAGATCATTATTATAATCATTGTTTAGATCATTGTTTAGATCATTATTATGATCATTGTTTAGATCATTATTATGATCATTGTTTAGATCATTATTATGATCATTGTTTAGATCAATCATTGTTTAGATCATTATTATGATCATTGTTTAGATCATTGTTTAGATCATTATTATGATCATTGTTTAGATCATTGTTTAGATCATTATTATGATCATTGTTTAGATTATTATGATCATTGTTTAGATCATTGTTTAGATCATTGTTTAGATCATTATTATGATCATTGTTTAGATCATTATTATGATCATTGTTTAGATCATTGTTTAGATCATTGTTTAGATCATTATTATGATCATTGTTTAGATCATTATTATAATCATTAGATCATTGTTTAGATCATTATTATGATCATTGTTTAGATCATTATTATGATCATTGTTTAGATCATTGTTTAGATCATTGTTTAGATCATTATTATGATCATTGTTTAGATCATTATTATAATCATTGTTTAGATCATTGTTTAGATCATTATTATGATCATTGTTTAGATCATTGTTTAGATCATTATTATGATCATTGTTTAGATCATTGTTTAGATCATTATTATGATCATTGTTTAGATCATTATTATGATCATTGTTTAGATCATTGTTTAGATCATTATTATGATCATTGTTTAGATCATTGTTTAGATCATTATTATGATCATTGTTTAGATTATTATGATCATTGTTTAGATCATTGTTTAGATCATTGTTTAGATCATTATTATGATCATTGTTTAGATCATTATTATAATCATTGTTTAGATCATTGTTTAGATCATTATTATGATCATTGTTTAGATCATTGTTTAGATCATTATTATGATCATTGTTTAGATCATTGTTTAGATCATTATTATGATCATTGTTTAGATCATTGTTTAGATCATTGTTTAGATCATTATTATGATCATTGTTTAGATCATTGTTTAGATCATGATCATTATTATGATCATTGTTTAGATCATTGTTTAGATCATTATTATGATCATTGTTTAGATCATTGTTTAGATCATTGTTTAGATCATTATTATAATTTTAGATCATTGTTTAGATCATTATTATGATCATTGTTTAGATCATTGTTTAGATCATTATTATGATCATTGTTTAGATCATTGTTTAGATCATTATTATGATAATTGTTTAGATCATTGTTTAGATCATTATTATGATCATTGTTTAGATCATTGTTTAGATCATTATTATGATCATTGTTTAGATTATTATGATCATTGTTTAGATCATTGTTTAGATCATTGTTTAGATCATTATTATGATCATTGTTTAGATCATTATTATAATCATTGTTTAGATCATTGTTTAGATAGATCATTGTTTAGATCATTATTATGATCATTGTTTAGATCATTGTTTAGATCATTATTATGATCATTGTTTAGATCATTGTTTAGATCATTATTATGATCATTGTTTAGATCATTGTTTAGATCATTATTATGATCATTGTTTAGATCATTATTATGATCATTGTTTAGATCATTATTATGATCATTGTTTAGATCATTATTATGATCATTGTTTAGATCATTGTTTAGATCATTATTATGATCATTGTTTAGATCATTGTTTAGATCATTATTATGATCATTGTTTAGATCATTATTATGATCATTGTTTAGATCATTATTATGATCATTGTTTAGATCATTGTTTAGATCATTATTATGATCATTGTTTAGATCATTATTATGATCATTGTTTAGATCATTGTTTAGATCATTATTATGATCATTGTTTAGATCATTGTTTAGATCATTATTATGATCATTGTTTAGATCATTGTTTAGATCATTGTTTAGATCATTATTATGATCATTGTTTAGATCATTGTTTAGATCATTATTATGATCATTGTTTAGATTGTTATGATCATTGTTTAGATCATTGTTTAGATCATTGTTTAGATCATTATTATAATCATTGTTTAGATCATTGTTTAGATCATTATTATCATCATTGTTTAGATCATTATTATGATCATTGTTTAGATCATTGTTTAGATAATTATTATGATCATTGTTTAGATCATTGTTTAGATCATTATTATGATCATTGTTTAGATCATTGTTTAGATCATTATTATGATCATTGTTTAGATCATTGTTTAGATCATTATTATGATCATTGTTTAGATCATTATTAATCATTGTTTAGATCATTGTTTAGATCATTATTATAATCATTGTTTAGATCATTGTTTAGATCATTATTATCATCATTGTTTAGATCATTATTATGATCATTGTTTAGATCATTGTTTAGATAATTATTATGATCATTGTTTAGATCATTGTTTAGATCATTATTATGATCTTTGTTTAGATCATTGTTTAGATCATTATTATGATCATTGTTTAGATCATTGTTTAGATCATTATTATGATCATTGTTTAGATCATTATTATGATCATTGTTTAGATCATTGTTTAGATCATTATTATGATCATTGTTTAGATCATTGTTTAGATCATTATTATGATCATTTTTTAGATCATTGTTTAGATCATTGTTTAGATCATTATTATAATCATTGTTTAGATCATTGTTTAGATCATTATTATAATCATTGTTTAGATCATTATTATGATCATTGTTTAGATCATTATTATAATCATTAGATCATTTTTAGATCATTATTATGATCATTGTTTAGATCATTATTATGATCATTGTTTAGATCATTGTTTAGATCATTATTATGATCATTGTTTAGATCATTGTTTAGATCATTATTATGATCATTGTTTAGATTATTATGATCATTGTTTAGATCATTGTTTAGATCATTGTTTAGATCATTATTATGATCATTGTTTAGATCATTATTATGATCATTGTTTAGATCATTGTTTAGATCATTGTTTAGATCATTATTATGATCATTGTTTAGATCATTATTATAATCATTAGATCATTGTTTAGATCATTATTATGATCATTGTTTAGATCATTATTATGATCATTGTTTAGATCATTGTTTAGATCATTGTTTAGATCATTATTATGATCATTGTTTAGATCATTATTATAATCATTGTTTAGATCATTGTTTAGATCATTATTATGATCATTGTTTAGATCATTGTTTAGATCATTATTATGATCATTGTTTAGATCATTGTTTAGATCATTATTATGATCATTGTTTAGATCATTATTATGATCATTGTTTAGATCATTGTTTAGATCATTATTATGATCATTGTTTAGATCATTGTTTAGATCATTATTATGATCATTGTTTAGATCATTAGATCATTGTTTAGATCATTGTTTAGATCATTGTTTAGATCATTATTATGATCATTGTTTAGATCATTATTATAATCATTGTTTAGATCATTGTTTAGATCATTATTATGATCATTGTTTAGATCATTGTTTAGATCATTATTATGATCATTGTTTAGATCATTGTTTAGATCATTATTATAATCATTGTTTAGATAATTGTTTAGATCATTGTTTAGATCATTATTATGATCATTGTTTAGATCATTGTTTAGATCATTATTATGATCATTGTTTAGATCATTGTTTAGATCATTATTATGATCATTGTTTAGATCATTGTTTAGATCATTGTTTAGATCTATTATAATTATTAGATCATTTTTTAGATCATTATTATGATCATTGTTTAGATCATTGTTTAGATCATTATTATGATCATTGTTTAGATCATTGTTTAGATCATTATTATGATCATTGTTTAGATCATTGTTTAGATCATTATTATGATCATTGTTTAGATCATTGTTTAGATCATTATTATGATCATTGTTTAGATCATTATTATGATCATTGTTTAGATCATTGTTTAGATCATTGTTTAGATCATTATTATGATCATTGTTTAGATCATTATTATAATCATTGTTTAGATCATTGTTTAGATAGATCATTGTTTAGATCATTATTATGATCATTGTTTAGATCATTGTTTAGATCATTATTATGATCATTGTTTAGATCATTGTTTAGATCATTATTATGATCATTGTTTAGATCATTGTTTAGATCATTATTATGATCATTGTTTAGATCATTATTATGATCATTGTTTAGATCATTATTATGATCATTGTTTAGATCATTATTATGATCATTGTTTAGATCATTGTTTAGATCATTATTACGATCTGTTTAGATCATTGTTTAGATCATTATTATGATCATTGTTTAGATCATTATTATGATCATTGTTTAGATCATTATTATAATCATTGTTTAGATCATTGTTTAGATCATTATTATGATCATTGTTTAGATCATTATTATGATCATTGTTTAGATCATTGTTTAGATCATTATTATGATCATTGTTTAGATCATTGTTTAGATCATTATTATGATCATTGTTTAGATCATTGTTTAGATCATTGTTTAGATCATTATTATGATCATTGTTTAGATCATTGTTTAGATCATTATTATGATCATTGTTTAGATTGTTATGATCATTGTTTAGATCATTGTTTAGATCATTGTTTAGATCATTATTATAATCATTGTTTAGATCATTGTTTAGATCATTATTATCATCATTGTTTAGATCATTATTATGATCATTGTTTAGATCATTGTTTAGATAATTATTATGATCATTGTTTAGATCATTGTTTAGATCATTATTATGATCATTGTTTAGATCATTGTTTAGATCATTATTATGATCATTGTTTAGATCATTGTTTAGATCATTATTATATATTGTTTAGATCATTGTTTAGATCATTGTTTAGATCATTATTATGATCATTGTTTAGATCATTGTTTATGATCATTATTATGATCATTGTTTAGATCATTGTTTAGATCATTATTATGATCATTGTTTAGATCATTGTTTAGATCATTGTTTAGATCATTATTATTTAGATCATTTTAGATCATTATTATGATCATTGTTTAGATCATTGTTTAGATCATTATTATGATCATTGTTTAGATCATTGTTTAGATCATTATTATGATCATTGTTTAGATCATTGTTTAGATCATTATTATGATCATTGTTTAGATCATTGTTTAGATCATTATTATGATCATTGTTTAGATTATTATGATCATTGTTTAGATCATTGTTTAGATCATTGTTTAGATCATTATTATGATCATTGTTTAGATCATTATTATAATCATTGTTTAGATCATTGTTTAGATAGATCATTGTTTAGATCATTATTATGATCATTGTTTAGATCATTGTTTAGATCATTATTATGATCATTGTTTAGATCATTGTTTAGATCATTATTATGATCATTGTTTAGATCATTGTTTAGATCATTATTATGATCATTGTTTAGATCATTATTATGATCATTGTTTAGATCATTATTATGATCATTGTTTAGATCATTATTATGATCATTGTTTAGATCATTGTTTAGATCATTATTATGATCATTGTTTAGATCATTGTTTAGATCATTATTATGATCATTGTTTAGATCATTATTATGATCATTGTTTAGATCATTATTATGATCATTGTTTAGATCATTGTTTAGATCATTATTATGATCATTGTTTAGATCATTATTATGATCATTGTTTAGATCATTGTTTAGATCATTATTATGATCATTGTTTAGATCATTGTTTAGATCATTATTATGATCATTGTTTAGATCATTGTTTAGATCATTGTTTAGATCATTATTATGATCATTGTTTAGATCATTGTTTAGATCATTATTATGATCATTGTTTAGATTATGATCATTGTTTAGATCATTGTTTAGATCATTGTTTAGATCATTATTATAATCATTGTTTAGATCATTGTTTAGATCATTATTATCATCATTGTTTAGATCATTATTATGATCATTGTTTAGATCATTGTTTAGATAATTATTATGATCATTGTTTAGATCATTGTTTAGATCATTATTATGATCTTTGTTTAGATCATTGTTTAGATCATTATTATGATCATTGTTTAGATCATTGTTTAGATCATTATTATGATCATTGTTTAGATCATTATTATGATCATTGTTTAGATCATTGTTTAGATCATTATTATGATCATTGTTTAGATCATTATTATGATCATTTTTTAGATCATTGTTTAGATCATTATTATAATCATTGTTTAGATCATTGTTTAGATCATTATTATAATCATTGTTTAGATCATTATTATGATCATTGTTTAGATCATTATTATAATCATTAGATCATTTTTAGATCATTATTATGATCATTGTTTAGATCATTATTATGATCATTGTTTAGATCATTGTTTAGATCATTATTATGATCATTGTTTAGATCATTATTATGATCATTGTTTAGATCATTGTTTAGATCATTATTATGATCATTGTTTAGATTATTTATGATCATTGTTTAGATCATTGTTTAGATCATTGTTTAGATCATTATTATGATCATTGTTTAGATCATTATTTTGATCAATGTTTAGATCATTGTTTAGATCATTGTTTAGTTCATTATTATAATCATTGTTTAGATCATTATTATAATCATTAGATCATTTTTAGATCATTATTATGATCATTGTTTAGATCATTATTATGATCATTGTTTAGAACATTGTTTAGATCATTGTTTAGATCATTATTAGTCAAAGTCAAAGTCAAAGTCAAAGTCAACTTTATTGTCAGATCTGCAATATGTACTGTACAGGACATACACAGGACCGAAATTGCGTTTCTCTCAGTCCCTCGGTGCAACAGTAAACATCTAAACATTGAAACACTGAAACATATAATAATAGACATAAGCATAAAATAGTAAAACTAACACTGTCCTGAGTTTTTGCATAGTGGTATAAGAGTATGAAAATTTACACCAACTCTAAAACTAAAACATTAAACATTTAATGAACATAAAATTTACACCAACTCTAAAACTAAAACATTAAACATTTAATGAACATAATACTGTCCTGAGTTTTTTTGCATACTAGTATAAAAAAAGAGTATAAAAAGTATAACTAAAATAAACTAAAGGTTTCTAGCATTGACATTTGCAAAGTGGCAAAGCAGCGTATGAGTTAATGTACACAGTATATGTATGAGGTAGTAGTTGATGTCGTTATAGAGGCAAAAAGTGGCATATGCAGTAAGGCACATTGGGCATCCCTAAATAAGACCGTTCAGAGCACACTGTATATGTATCAGCAGTGGTGTAGATATTAGAGTAGTGAAAATGTAAACAGTAGTAATTACATGTAAGCAGTAGTAATAAAAGTAAACAGTATTAATAAATGTAAACAGAGAATGTAAACAGTATTATGATTATAGGCAGTGATGTAATACAAACATTAGTGCAAGTATGAGAAGTAGTGCAAACTGTATGAGCACATGACCGAGAGTTTAGTGAATAACCCGTTTGATGACACAGAGTCCAGTGTTAAAATCTTTGTGTTGTGTGGTAATGTGTGAGAAAGTTTTAGAGTTAAGGCAGTTCAAATGGGAGGGGGGGCAGAGCAGGCAGAGTGTTTAGCATCCTGACTGCCTGATGGACAGAGCTGTCTCTCAGTCTGCTGGTTCGAGCCTGGAGACTCCTCAGTCTCCTTCCTGATGGCAGCAGTCTGAAGCAGCTGTGTAGTGGGTGTGTGGGATCACCTGCCATGCAGTGGGCTTTCCGAGTGAGGCGTTTGCTGTGTAAGTCCTGCAGTGAGGGCAAGGAGGTGCCCACGATCTTCTCAGCTGCTCTCACAATGCGCTGGAGGCTCTTGCGGCAGGATGCAGTACATGCACCAAACCACACAGTGATGCAGCTGGTCAGGACACTTTCTATGGCACCTCTGTAGAAGGTGCTCATGATGGGGGTTGAAGCTCCAGCCCTTTTCAGCTTGCGGAGAAAGTAGAGACGCTGGTGAGCCTTCTTTGCCAGTGCTGCAGTGTTCCTGCTCCAGGACAGGTCCTTTGAGACGTGCACTCCCAGGAACTTGGTGCTGTCTACTCTCTCCACTGCGGTGCTGTTGATGGTCAGAGGGGCATGTTGGGCATCCTTCTTCCTGAAGTCCACAACAATCTCCTTTGTCTTCTCCACGTTGAGAGTGAGATTGTTGTGTCCGCACCACAAGGCCAGGCGGCTCACCTCGTTCCTGTAGTCCGTCTCATCGTTGTTGCTGATGAGACCCACCACTGTTGTGTCGTCCGCAAACTTGATGAAGTGGTTGGAGCTGTACGATGGTGTGCAGTCGTGTGTTAGCAGGGTGAATAGAAGGGGGCTCAGCACACATCCTTGTGGGGCCCCTGTGTTCAATGTGATGGTGCTAGATGTGTTACTCCCGACCCGCACTGTCTGTGGTCTCCCGGTCAGGAAGTCTAGCAGCCAGTTACACATTGAGGTGTTCAGCCCCAGACTGTCCAGTTTAAGGATGAGCTGTTGGGGGATGATGGTGTTAAATGCCGAGCTGAAGTCGATGAACAACATTCTAACATAGGAGTCCTTCGTGTCCAGATGTGTGAGAGCTGTGTGAAGGGCAGAGGAGATGGCATCGTCGGTTGAGCGATTAGGTCGGTATGCAAATTGGAAGGGATCCAGGGAGGACAGATGTGATGCTTTTCATGACTAGCTGTTCAAAGCACTTGTTTAGATCATTATGATCATTGTTTAGATCATTATTATAATCATTGTTTAGATCATTGTTTAGATCATTATTATGATCATTGTTTAGATCATTATTATGATCATTGTTTAGATCATTGTTTAGATCATTATTATGATCATTGTTTAGATCATTATTATGATCATTGTTTAGATCATGAGGGACGAGACAAAGCGCAGCCCACAAGACCCCTTATGATGAATAATATAAATGGAAACAATGTTCCCTCGCCCGGACGCGGGTCACCGGGGCCCCACTCTGGAGCCAGGCCCGGAGGAGGGGCACGTTGGCGAGCGCCTGGTGGCCGGGCTTTCACCCATGGAGCTCGGCCGGGCACAGCCCGAAGAGGAGACGTGGGTCCCCCTTCCCATAGGCTCACCACCTGTGGGAGGGGCCAAAGGGGTCGGGTGCATTGTGGAATGGGTGGTGGCCGAGGGCGGGGACCCTGGCGGTCTGATCCTCGGCTACAGAAGCTGGCCATTGGGACATGGAATGTCACCTCTCTGGTGGGGAAGGAGCCTGAGCTAGTGTGTGAGGTTGAGAGGTTCCGGCTAGAAATAGTCGGACTCACCTCAACGCATGGCTCTGGCTCTGGAACCAGTTTCCTTGAGAGGGGTTGGACACTCTTCCACTCTGGAGTTGCCCCTGGTGAGAGGCGCCGAGCAGGAGTGGGCATACTTGTTGCCCCCCATCTTGGTGCCTGTACGTTGGGGTTCACCCCGGTGAACGAGAGGGTAGCCTCCCTTCGCCTACGTGTGGGGGGACGGGCTCTGACTGTTGTTTGTGCCTATGCGCCAAACGGCAGCGCAGATTACCCACCCTTTTTGGAGTCCTTGGAGGGGGTATTGGAGGGTGCGCCTCCTGGGGACTCCCTTGTTCTGCTGGGGGACTTCAACGCTCACGTGGGCAATGACAGTGAGACCTGGAGGGGTGTGGTTGGGAGGAACGGCCCCCCTGATCTGAACCCGAGTGGTGTTCTGTTGTTGGACTTCTGTGCTCGTCATGGATTGTCCATAACGAACACCATGTTCAGGCATAAGGGTGTCCATATGTGCTCTTGGCACCAGGACACCCTAGGTCGTAGTTCAATGATCGACTTTGTTGTCGTCTCATCTGATCTGCGGCCGCATGTCCTGGACACTCGGGTGAAGAGAGGGGCGGAGCTGTCAACTGACCACTACCTGGTGGTGAGTTGGCTCCGATGGTGGGGGAGGATGCCGGTCAGACCTGGCAGACCCAAACGTATTGTGAGGGTCTGCTGGGAACGTCTGGCAGAGTCTCCCGTAAGACGGAGCTTTAACTCCCACCTCCGGGAGAGCTTTGAACACGTTCCGAGGGAGGCGGGGGACATTGAGCCCGAGTGGGCCATGTTTCGCGCCTCTATTGTCGAGGCAGCTTATCGGAGTTGTGGCCGCAAGGTTGTTGGTGCCTGTCGTGGTGGCAACCCTCGAACCCGGTGGTGGACACCGGCGGTGAGGGATGCTGTCAAGCTGAAGAAGGAGTCCTATTGGGCCTTTTTGGCCTGTGGGACCCCGGAAGCAGCAGATAGGTACCGGCAGTCCAAGCGGCATGCGGCTCGGGTGGTTGCTGAGGCAAAAACTCGGGCGTGGGAGGAGTTCGGAGAGGCCATGGAGAATGACTTCCGTACGGCTTCGAGGCGATTCTGGTCCACCATCCGGCGTCTCAGGGGGGGAAAGCGGTACGCGACCAACACCATTTATGGTGGGGATGGCGTGCTGTTGACCTCAACTCGGGATGTTGTGAGTCGGTGGGCGGAATACTTCGAAGACCTCCTCAATCCTACTGGCACGTCTTCCACTGAGGAAGCGGAGCCTGGGGACTTTGGGTCGGGCTCTCCAATCTCTGGTGCTGAGGTCGCCGAGGTGGTTAAAAAGCTCCGCGGTGGCAAGGCTCCGGGGGTGGATGAGATTCGTCCTGAGTTCCTTAGGGCTCTGGATGTTGTGGGGTTGTGTTGGCTTACGCGACTCTGCAATATCGCGTGGACATCGGGGGCAGTTCCCTTGGATTGGCAGACTGGGGTGGTGGTTCCCCTATTCAAAAAGGGGGACCGTAGGGTGTGTTCCAACTATAGAGGGATCACACTCTTAAGCCTCCCTGGTAAGGTCTATTCAGGGGTTCTGGAGAGGAGGGTCCGTCGGATAGTCGAACCTCGGATTCAGGAGGAGCAGTGTGGTTTTCGTCCTGGTCGTGGAACACTAGACCAGCTCTACACCCTCAACAGGGTCCTGGAGGGTGCGTGGGAGTTTGCCCAACCAGTTTACATGTGCTTTGTAGACTTGGAAAAGGCATTCGACCGCGTCCCTCGGGGGGTTCTGTGGCGGGTACTCCGGGAGTATGGGGTACCAGGCCCTTTGATATGGGCTGTTAGGTCCCTGTACGACCGGTGTCAGAGCTTGGTCCGCATCGCTGGCAGTAAGTCAGGCTCGTTTCCGGTGAGAGTTGGACTCCGCCAAGGTTGCCCTTTGTCACCGATTCTGTTTATAACTTTTATGGACAGAATTTCTAGGCGCAGCCAAGGTGTTGAGAGGATCCGTTTTGGTGGCCTTAGAATCGCTTCTCTGTTTTTTGCAGATGATGTGGTCCTATTGGCTTCATCAGCTCGTGATCTACAGCTTTCGCTGGAGCGGTTTGCAGCTGAATGTGATGCGGCCGGGATGAGGATCAGTTCCTCCAAATCCGAGGCCATGGTCTTGAGCCGGAAAAGGGTAGCGTGCCCTCTCCGGGTCGGGGAGGAGGTCCTTACCCAAGTGGAGGAGTTTAAGTATCTCGGGATCTTGTTCACGAATGAGGGAAAACTGGAGCGTGAGATCGATAGGCGGATAGGTGCAGCGTCCGCAGTGAAGCGGGCGCTGTACCGGTCTGTCGTGGTGAAGAGAGAGCTGAGTCAAAAGGCAAAGCTCTCAATTTACCGATCGATCTACGTTCCCACCCTCATCTATGGTCATGAGCTTTGGGTTATGACCGAAAGAACAAGATCTCGGATACAAGCGGCTGAAATGAGTTTTCTCCGCAGGGTGGCTGGACTCTCCCTTAGAGATAGGGTGAGAAGCTCAGTCATCCGGGAGGGACTCGGAGTAGAGCCGCTGCTTCTCCACATCGAGAGGAGCCAGTTGAGGTGGCTCGGGCATCTGGTTAGGATGCCTCCTGGACGCCTCCCTGGTGAGGTGTTCCGGGCATGTCCCACCGGGAGGAGACCCAGAGGAAGACCCAGGATACGCTGGAGGGACTATGTTTCTCGGCTGGCCTGGGAACGCCTTGGGATTCCCCCAGAGGAGCTGCTCCAAGTGGCTGGGGAGAGGGAAGTCTGGGCCTCCCTACTTAGGCTGCTACCCCCGCGACCCGACCCCGGATAAGCGGAAGAAAATGGATGGATGGATGGATGGATGTTTAGATCATTGTTTAGATCATTATTATGATCATTGTTTAGATCATTGTTTAGATCATTATTATGATCATTGTTTAGATCATTGTTTAGATCATTATTATGATCATTGTTTAGATTATTATGATCATTGTTTAGATCATTGTTTAGATCATTGTTTAGATCATTATTATGATCATTGTTTAGATCATTATTATAATCATTGTTTAGATCATTGTTTAGATCATTATTATGATCATTGTTTAGATCATTGTTTAGATCATTATTATGATCATTGTTTAGATCATTGTTTAGATCATTATTATAATCATTGTTTAGATCATTGTTTAGATCATTGTTTAGATCATTATTATGATCATTGTTTAGATCATTGTTTAGATCATTGTTTAGATCATTATTATGATCATTGTTTAGATCATTGTTTAGATCATTATTATGATCATTGTTTAGATCATTGTTTAGATCATTGTTTAGATCATTATTATAATTGATCATTGTTTAGATCATTATTATGATCATTGTTTAGATCATTGTTTAGATCATTATTATGATCATTGTTTAGATCATTGTTTAGATCATTATTATGATCATTGTTTAGATCATTGTTTAGATCATTATTATGATCATTGTTTAGATCATTGTTTAGATCATTATTATGATCATTGTTTAGATTATTATGATCATTGTTTAGATCATTGTTTAGATCATTGTTTAGATCATTATTATGATCATTGTTTAGATCATTATTATAATCATTGTTTAGATCATTGTTTAGATAGATCATTGTTTAGATCATTATTATGATCATTGTTTAGATCATTGTTTAGATCATTATTATGATCATTGTTTAGATCATTGTTTAGATCATTATTATGATCATTGTTTAGATCATTGTTTAGATCATTATTATGATCATTGTTTAGATCATTATTATGATCATTGTTTAGATCATTATTATGATCATTGTTTAGATCATTGTTTAGATCATTATTATGATCATTGTTTAGATCATTGTTTAGATCATTATTATGATCATTGTTTAGATCATTATTATATCATTGTTTAGATCATTATTATGATCATTGTTTAGATCATTGTTTAGATCATTATTATGATCATTATTTAGATCATTGTTTAGATCATTATTATGATCATTGTTTAGATCATTATTATGATCATTGTTTAGATCATTGTTTAGATCATTATTACGATCATTGTTTAGATCATTGTTTAGATCATTATTATGATCATTGTTTAGATCATTGTTTAGATCATTATTATGATCATTTACAAACTGTTGCCCTGTATTAAACATTTGAGATAAAATTCGATTTTTTAATTCGTTTTTTGAGAGACGGACTCATCTCGGTTAGCTTTCGTTTCATTTCCGTTTACCGGTATAATTTATGAATAGCTCAGAAACCACTCGGTGGATATTTTTTCTGCTCCCAGAGTGTAATTATATGGCTTTAATTTACAAACTGTTGCCCTGTATTAAACATTTGAGATAAAATTTGATTTTTTTATTCATTTTTTGAGAGACGGACTCGTCTCGGTTAGCTTTCGTTTCATTTCCGTTTACCGGTATAATGTTATAAATAGCTCAGAAACCACTCGGTGGATTTTTTTCTGCTCCCAGAGTGTAATTATATGGCTTTAATTTACAAACTGTTGCCCTGTATTAAACATTTGAGATAAAATTTGATTTTTTTATTCATTTTTTGAGAGACGGACTCGTCTCGGTTAGCTTTCGTTTCATTTCCGTTTACCGGTATAATGTTATAAATAGCTCAGAAACCACTCGGTGGATTTTTTTCTGCTCCCAGAGTGTAATTATATGGCTTTAATTTACAAACTGTTGCCCTATATTAAACATTTGAGATAAAATTCGATTTTTTATTCTTTTTTGAGAGACGGACTCATCTCGGTTAGCTTTCGTTTCATTTCCGTTTACCGGTATAATTTATGAATAGCTCAGAAACCACTCGGTGGATATTTTTTCTGCTCCCAGAGTGTAATTATATGGCTTTAATTTACAAACTGTTGCCCTGTATTAAACATTTGAGATAAAATTTGATTTTTTTATTCATATTTTGAGAGACTGACTCGTCTCGGTTAGCTTTCGTTTCATTTCCGTTTACCGGTATAATGTTATAAATAGCTCAGAAACCACTCGGTGGATATTTTTTCTGCTCCAGAATTTACAAACTGTTGCCCTGTATTAAACATTTGAGATAAAATTCGATTTTTTAATTCGTTTTTTGAGAGACGGACTCATCTCGGTTAGCTTTCGTTTCATTTCCGTTTACCGGTATAATTTATGAATAGCTCAGAAACCACTCGGTGGATATTTTTTCTGCTCCCAGAGTGTAATTATATGGCTTTAATTTACAAACTGTTGCCCTGTATTAAACATTTGAGATAAAATTTGATTTTTTTATTCATTTTTTGAGAGACGGACTCGTCTCGGTTAGCTTTCGTTTCATTTCCGTTTACCGGTATAATGTTATAAATAGCTCAGAAACCACTCGGTGGATTTTTTTCTGCTCCCAGAGTGTAATTATATGGCTTTAATTTACAAACTGTTGCCCTGTATTAAACATTTGAGATAAAATTTGATTTTTTTATTCATTTTTTGAGAGACGGACTCGTCTCGGTTAGCTTTCGTTTCATTTCCGTTTACCGGTATAATGTTATAAATAGCTCAGAAACCACTCGGTGGATTTTTTTCTGCTCCCAGAGTGTAATTATATGGCTTTAATTTACAAACTGTTGCCCAGTATTAAACATTTGAGATAAAATTCGATTTTTTTATTCGTTTTTTGAGAGACGGACTCGTCTCGGTTAGCTTTCGTTTCATTTCCGTTTACCGGTATAATGTTATAAATAGCTCAGAAACCACTCTGTGGATATTTTTTATGCTCCCAGTGTGTAATTATATGGCTTTAATGTACAAACTGTTGCCCTGTATTAAACATTTGAGATAAAATTATATTTTTTATTCATTGTTTTAGACGGAATCGTCTCGTGTTAGCTTCCGTTTTATTTCCGTGTTTATTTTAGCAAATAGCTAATAAACCACTCAAACCACTAACCCTTGTGCTATAATGTCAGCTATAATTTTTAGCAAACAAAAAATTGTTTTTACCGTGTTAATCTTCTTAAAAGCCTTGCTTTGCACTCTTTTGGCAGACATTTGCAACAGAGCTAAACACTTAGTCCATATTTCCGAGTTGTCTCAGCAGAGACGCGTCACGTCAGCGGTGGATGACGCGTTACGTCGGCGGTGACGTAGGTGCGACCTATATTCCGGTGCAATCTATTTATGGATTTTTCCAATATTTTGGCAATAATTGGACAATGCGACCTATATTCCGGTGCATCTATATTCCGGAAAATACTGTACATTATAAAAAATAGCTCATAAACCACTCGGTGGATATTTTTTCTGCTCCCAGAGTGTAATTATATGGCTTTAATTTACAAACTGTTGCCCTGTATTAAACATTTGAGATAAAATTCGATTTTTTATTCTTTTTTGAGAGACGGACTCGTCTCGGTTAGCTTTTGTTTCATTTCCGTTTACCGGTATAATGTTATAAATAGCTCAGAAACCACTCGGTGGATATTTTTTATGCTCCCAGAGTGTAATTATATGGCTTTAATTTACAAACTGTTGCCCAGTATTAAACATTTGAGATAAAATTCGATTTTTTATTCTTTTTTTGAGAGACGGACTCGTCTCGGTTAGCTTTCGTTTCATTTCCTTCATTTCCATTCTTTTTTTATGGCTTTAATTTACAAACTGTTGCCCTGTATTAAACATTTGAGATAAATTTTGATTTTTTTAATTCTTTTTTTGAGAGACGGACTCGTCTCGGTTAGCTTTCGTTTCATTTCCTTTTACCGGTATAATGTTATAAATAGCTCAGAAACCACTCGGTGGATATTTTTTCTGCTCCCAGAGAGTAATTATATGGCTTTAATTTACAAACTGTTGCCCTATATTAAACATTTGAGATAAATTTTGATTTTTTATTCTTTTTTTGAAAGACAGACTCGTCTCGGTTAGCTTTCGTTTCATTTCCGTTTACCGGTATAATGTTATAAATAGCTCAGAAACCACTCGGTGGATATTTTTTCTGCTCCCAGAGTGTAATTATATGGCTTTAAAGCTATAGTATGTAAGATTGTAATGTAGTCTGTAACTTTTCAAACAATATATTTTTAACATATTTCTTCACTCAGTCACTATCTACTGACAAACTGATGTTAGACAAAGTAATCTCTGAAAAAATCTATTGTCCCCTTGCTTCTCTATCAGCATTTATAAAAACACTGAAAACACAAGAGTGACCAGGACACTGACAGCCAATAAAAACAGAGTTGTTTGTCACGCCCCAACCCACGCCCCCACCGGATTTGTCACGAGTCACGAGCGAATTAAAACATGTCCAACGTTGCTTTGTGAACCTCTGATGATTTCTGCTGGATTTTGTGTTGTAGGATGAGTGATTCGTGGTTTTATTAAATTTTTTAAACAGTTATATTATCATATAAACACAGAATATCGCAGCGCAGAGACAGGAGGAGGTGGAGCATTCCAGACATTCCAGACCAGCGCAGCGACATGAGGAAGTCACGAGCGAATTAAATCATGTCCAAACGTTGCTTCGTGAACCTCTGCTGGTGTCTGCTGGATTTTGTGTTGTAGGATGAGTGATTCGTGGTTTTATTAATTTTTTTTAACAGTTATATTATCATTGTTTTGAAATAGAAATATATTTGTCTTCGTGTTTTACATTTATTTTGAAGGAGTCTTTACACGGCGTTCAAAATTAGTTTCTCTTATAGAATGGTAAGGGTTTCCTGAGAGGAGACAGAATGTGAGCATGTACTCATGTGAGGTCCTGGTACTGAAGGAATGCTTGAAGTTGGATCTGTCCTGGTGAGGCTGGGGGATGATAATATAGCTGGTGCCTCTTTGTCCTGTCAGTTTTACGACTTTGTAGAATATATGACTTGGGAGAAGTCCACTGAAAGCCACTCTCTGGCTCTGCATGTTTGTTCAGTTAGAAAGTAACAAGAACAGCTCTAAATATGTGAGTAGGGTATGATCTTTAATGTAATTTAATGTCCAGTTACACTAATTGGTCATTTAGTGGTCTACGAAAGTGTGTGTGTTTATAAGTACATTTATTTTAGTCATCGATGTGTCTCGATGCCCATCCCCCAGGGGCTTGGGGAGAGCACCCGAGCAAGCTGGGGGAGGCAGTGGTATTTCCTGTCTTCTGGCAATAAAGGGGGGACAACAGTCTCTGAAAGAAAACCCCCACAGAAGGGTATAAAAAGTTTCGATCCTCCAACAGCAGGGCAGAAGTAGCCCACGGATCAGGTTGTATGTTCTCTCTCCCCCCTCCTCTCTCCCTGTCTCTCTCCCCCCTCCTCCCTTCTTTCCTCTCTCTCTCTTTTTTCCTGTCACTGTCCACCTTTTTTAAAACAAATGTAATGGATGTTAGGAATAGGACAAATGTATTCTGTGACTTTTAACTTATGATTAATTAAACTGGTTTGGAACTTTAAGTGAGCGTCTGTCGTGTTCAGTGTATCTCTCCTTTCTGATCTAAAGTGAACCAAATAACGAATTCTGGGGCGGATAAGAATCATACGCCAACAAATGGAGGTTCCTACCGAGATTGGTTGCACGCGCGGACAGGAAAGGATGAGCCGGAGTCCAGAGCACTGATCAGTGACCGGTCACCTCTACAAAAAAGGTAAGCAGATTCCTGTTTAAACGAAATCTGTGATTGGAAATTTTATAGGCAAATTTTACTCAGTGTGTTTGGACTCAATTAAAAGTAGAATTATAAGTTTCCAGCCAAGACTCCAGATCCCAGAGTAAAAACACGCAGTGGTCGAGCCTACCAAAAGCCGACGGGCTTTTGGAACAGAGGGATTAGGGGTTTTAGGATAAATAAATAATTTATCCGCCGCCGTTTCCTGTAACTCTGAGACCAAGTTCAACTGTAATCTTGTTAGGTTTTGTGGCTAACTATAAAACAGTGTCAATTAAATCCACTTATAATTTGACTTATGATAAGTGGAGGCGGGATCTGGTGAGGTGATGTATTTGTATATTACCATGCGTAAATACGTTATAATACATTAGGAATGAAGGTATTGAAAATTAAACCCACAAACAAATAAAATAAATAAAGTGTGGGACTGAGTGAAAAAAAAAAAGAAAAAATTGAGGAAAACGCGCTGACTTTCGCTGATAAAATAATCTGATAAGAGTTCCTGGACCAGTTAAAAATAGAATAAAATTAGTCACAGAATACTAAATCCTTTTGGATTTCCTGCCATGTCACGTGTTGTGAAATAAAAATATATTTATCTTTGTGTTTTCATTTATTTTCAAGGAGTCTTCACACGGCGTTCAAAATGATCACGTTTTCCTCATAGAATGGTAAGGGTTTCCTGAGAGGTGGTACTAAAGGAATGCGTGGAGTTGGCTCTGTTCTGGTGAGGCTGGGGGATGATAATATAGCTGGTGCCTCTTTGTCCTGTCAGTTTTACGACTTTGTAGAATATATGACTTGGGGAGACCACTCGAGCAAGCTGGGGGGAGGCAGTGGTATTTCCTGTCTTCTGGCAATAAAGGGGGGACGGCAGGCTCTGAGGCAGGGCCCCCACAGAAGGGTATAAAAGGTTTCCATCCTCCAACAGCAAGGCAGAGAAGTAGCCCACGGATCAGGTTGTATGTCCTCTCCCCCCTCCTCTCTCCCTGTCTCTCTCCCCCCTCCTCCCTTCTTTCCTCTCTCTCTCTCTTTTCCTGTCACTGTCCACCTTTTTAAAACAAATGTAATGGATGTTAGGAATAGGACAAATGTATTCTGTGACTTTTAACTTATGATTAATTAAACTGGTTTGGAACTCTAAGTGAGCGTCTGTCGTGTTCAGTGTATCTCTCCTTTCTGATCTAAAGTGAACCAAATAACGAATTCTGGGGCGGATAAGAAATCATACGCCAACAATTGGAGGTTCCTACCGAGATGGTTGCACGCGCGGACAGGAAGGGGCAGAGGAGTCCAGAGCACTGATCAGTGACCGGTCACCTCTACAAAGAAGGTAAGCAGATTCCTGTTTAAACGAAATCTGTGATTGGACATTAATAGGCAAATTTTAACTCAGTGTTTGGACTCCAGGGTTATGTGTAAAAAGAAAAAGAACGTTACAATTAAAAGTAGAATTATAAGTTTCCAGCCAAGACTCCAGATCCCAGAGTAAAAACACGCAGTGGTTGCGCACCCAGATGATCGACGGATCAATCTGGTTGAGGGGGAGTGGGGTTCTAGAATAAATATTCGCCGTCGCTCCTGAAACCCTAGACCAAGTTCAACTGTAATCTTGTTAGGTTTTGTGGCTAACTATAAAACAGTGTCAATTAAATCCACTTATAATTTGACTTTTGATAAGTGGAGGCGGGATCTGGTGAGGTGATGTATTTGTATATTACCATGCGTAAATACGTTATAATACATTAGGAATGAAGGTATTGAAAATTAAACCCACAAACAAATAAAATAAATAAAGTGTGGGACTGAGTGAAAAAAAAGAAAAAATTGAGGAAAACGCGCTGACTTTCGCTGATAAAATAATCTGATAGGAGTTCCTGGACCAGTTAAAAATAGAATAAAATTAGTCGCAGAATACTAAATCTTTTTTTATGTTCTAAAATAATGGTTTCCTGCCATGTGAGGAGTCAATGCCTGCCTCACCTGCGTGACTTGTCTCTGCTCTCCAAACTGCGTGTGGCTTTCTCTCTCTGCAGCGCTGTGCTGCTCTGGACCAGTGGCGGAGTTAGACTTTTATTGCTGGGGGGGCCGAGAGGGGGCCAAAACTATAAGTGGTCCACTTACTACGGCACAGTGGGAAAAATGGATTTATCCCAATTTTTTGGGGGGGGATTTGTAGACGCTATGAAATTTTGAAACATATTTTTCCCTTAAAATGATACAGGCTCTCAGTTTAAATTTTTGATCTGTGATCTAAATATTTTTAAGTTTAGAAACCAAGTGGTTTTCTAAACAGCTTTAGTGTTTGACTTTGTCCACACTCATAAAATACACAATGAAGTACCCAAAAAACATATATACTGTATATATATACCGGTAAACTTAAATGGTACATATCGCCCCTTGCTGCTTTGAGCATGTAACAGTCACAAGACCACATTGAAATTGTGCCTTGGCTCCAAAAAGGTTGAAGAACACTGGTCTAATGAAAATAAACAGTTTAAGTTAATTAGAATGATTTAAAAAAAAAAATAGCTAAACAAGAGCATGGTTTTGCTAAATTAGGCTGAAAAGTTGGATTAAAAATGTAGAATTAGCTGAAAAAGCTGAAACAGGCTATATACAGAAATTATTAAGTAAGATACCTTGATATCACAATATTTTTTGCCTCAATAAAAGCACGGTCCTACTTGTTATTTATTTAATTGTTCCATACATATCTTTTAAAAATGGGAGTTGAAACTGCATATTTCTTGGTGCATTTGTGTGTACAACTGGACCAGTGCTCTGTTTTTATTTTTATTTATTTTATAGACGTTTTAATAAGATATAACACCCTGCGGACTGTTGCTCGCTGCTCTCAGAGCCTCTCAGCTTCTGCGCAGAGAGGAGCAAAAGCCGCGCGGCTTCTCTCGTCTTCTCCCTGGCTCCCCGTTCTGCGGTGACCCCTGGAGTTCTGGTCGTTGACTCAGGGCTCGGTTCTGTCCAGAGAGCACGGGCACGCGCGCTCAGAGCTCTGCTGTGCGGCTACCTTCTGAACTCCCGACCCACGGGGAGAGAAAAAAGAGAGGGGCAGATATTCCCGGAGCTTTTGCTAAAAATCTGCTATAAATCATGAAATCATGAAATAACACATTTAGTGTTATTTCTCTACCATATAAATAAACGCTCCTGTATTATTTTTAAATAAACAAATAAATAATGGCGATGCAATTTGAAAACATGGTGAGTCATGGACTTTAAAGAATTCAAAAATGGAAGGAGGAAAATAATGATTACTGTATTTTTAGCCTGTATGACATATTTATGGATTGCTTTTTCTTCTTAAATATGAAACAAACATTGAGGCGCTGAAGTTAGAACAGTTTTATTTAGATACAGCAGTTAATAGAGTAATAAACGAATTCTCCACCTCTTCAGGAGTTGGTGCTGGGTTCCTGAAACACAAAAATAAACGTTACATTAAAACGGGTTACACTTCTCCATTTTAACAGGACGAGATCATTTTCTACAGCGTGAATGTGGGTGAAATGAAAGAATAGAACTTCAGCTCAGCTCTGAACGAGGGTCTGGTTTTAACCAGGCTAGAAGGCCTCAGGATTGTACGGTTTTTTGAATAAACAAATAAAATATTTGCGGACAGTTCGAGACAAATTAATTAGGGCCGAATGAACCGTCACAGCTGGAAGGATTGATCAAAAAAGATTATGACATTATATCTCAATAATTTTAGGTTATCACTAGGATGACTGAATTTTCAAGATCCTGAGGACAAACCCCCTCCTTCTCTTCAACCATTAGTAGGCCATTAACTGCCTTTTGTTATAAATATGCGTGCTCACAACTCAGACACCCCCACCACACCAGACTGCATTCCAATGTTTCCACCAGGTAAGTAAGTTGCACTTCCCCCCTTAGAGAGGCCCTGACCAATTCACACATAACAGACCCTGAAGTTATCTCACAGTTGAACATTTTGGGACATCCACTGAACGGAAAGCTTTGTCTGCTCCAGAACAAGTTTATGCATACAATTGTCTTATTCTGCTGTGCTGATTATCCTATAACCCTGATGTTCTGTCAAATAAATTATTTTGCTTACAAGTACTGTCTCTCTCCTTGTCCTTGGCACATGTATATACGGTGCGTTCTGACACATGCAGGTGGCCCATTGCTGTGTTCTACAACATGCTTGACCTATTGTTGTCCGTCACCTGACGGACCGACACAGGTCACATGACATGAAGTCAACTGACGGACCGACATAGGTCACATGACCTGAGGTCAACTAACGGACCAACACAGGTCACATGACCTGAGGTCAAGTGACGACCAACACAGGTCACACGACATGAAGTCAACTGACAGACAGGTCACATGACATGAGGTCAACTGACGGACCGACACAGGTCACATGACCTGAAGTCAAGTGACGGACCGACACAGGTCACATGACCTGAGGTCATGTGATGGACCAACACAGGTCACATGACCTGAGGTCAACTGACACGACACAGGTCACATGACATGAAGTCAACTGACGGACCAACACAGGTCACATGACCTGAGGTCAACTGACAAAACGACACAGGTCACACAACTTGATGTCAATTGACGTACCGACATAGGTCACATGGCATGAGGTCAACTGATGGACCGACATAGGTCACATGACCTGAGGTAAAGTGACGGACCAACACAGGTCACATGACCTGAGGTCAACTGACAAAACGACACAGGTCACATGAGATGAAGTCAACTGACAGACCGACACAGGTCACATGACCTGAGGTCAACTGACACAACGACACTGGTCACACAGCATGAGGTCAACTGACGTACCAACACAGGTCACATGACCTAAGGTCAACTGACACAACGACACAGGTCACATGACCTGAGGTCTACTGACGGACCGACACAGGTCACATGACATGAAGTCAACTGACAGACCAACACAGATCACATGACCTGAGGTCAACTGACAAAACGACATAGGTCACACAACATGAGGTCAATTGACGTACCGACATAGGTCACATGGCATGAGGTCAACTGACGGACCAACACAGGTCACATGTCGTGAGGTCAACTAACGGACCAACACCGGTCACATGACCTGAGGTCAAGTGACGGACCAACACAGGTCACACGACATGAAGTCAACTGACAGACAGGTCACATGACATGAGGTCAACTGATGGACCGACACAGGTCACATGACCTGAAGTCAAGTGACGGACCAACATTGGTCACATGACCTGAGGTCAACTGACAAAATGACACAGGTCACATGACATGAAGTCAACTGACGGACCGACACTCGTCACACGACATGAGGTCAACTGACGGACCGACACAGGTCACATGACCTGAGATCAACTGATGGATCGACACAGGTCACATGACCTAAGGTCAACTGACGGACCGACACAGGTCACATGACATGAGGTCAACTAACGGACCAACACAGGTCACATGACCTGAGGTCAAGTGACAGACCAACATAGGTCACACGACATTAAGTCAACTGACAGACAGGTCACATGACATGAGGTCAACTGACGGACCGACACAGGTCACATGACCTGAAGTCAAGTGACGGACCAACACAGGTCACATGACCTGAGGTCAACTGACAAAATGACACAGGTCACACGACATGAAGTCAACTGACGGACCGACACTGGTCACATGACCTGAGGTCAACTGATGGACCGACATAGGTCACATGACCTGAGGTCAACTGACGGACCGACACAGGTCACATGACCTGAGGTCAAGTGACGGACCAACACTGGTCACATGACCTGAGGTCAACTGATGGACCGACATAGGTCATATGACCTGAGGTCAACTGACGGACCGACACAGGTCACATGACCTGAGGTCAAGTGACGGACCAACACTGGTCACATGACCTGAGGTCAACTGACAAAACAACACAGGTCACACGACATGAAGTCAACTGACGGACCAACTCAGGTCACATGACCTGAGGTAAACTGACGGACCAACACAGGTCACATGACCTGAGGTAAACTGACGGACCAACACTGGTCACATGACCTGAGGTCAACTGACAAAACAACACAGGTCACACGACATGAAGTCAACTGACGGACCAACTCAGGTCACATGACCTGAGGTAAACTGACGGACCAACACAGGTCACATGACCTGAGGTCAACTGACATACCGGTATAATGGACCAGATTGCACATTTATATACGGTGCGGCCCATTGCCGTGTTCTACAACATGCTTGACCTGGCAGCGATAAATGCTTATGTGTTATACAAGGCTTGCACTGGGTCCAAGGATTTTGGACTGAGGGGTAGGGGGTGGGGGGGTGTAGGTGTAGAATTAATGGGTCATTAGCAGGGTCATTAGCATGTGAATCGACATTATATAGCCCACTGAAAGGGACCGGGGGATTTGGAAGCCAAGTTCCCTTGCGCAAAAAAGCGCAGCCTTAGTCAAATTAGTGTTATAACACTTAGATAAACGGAAAAGTAAGAAAATTGCAATGGACCTCCCGCCTAACAGCGGACATTTTATAACTTTGTAACGGTAGACAGCTCACATCGGATTCGCTAACAAAGCGTACAGTGGCGCGTCGTGTAGATAAACAATATCGACTTTAAATAATCCAAATTTAGTTTTTGTAGACGAACTTAGCAGCTAACAGCAAAGCTAACGAGCCATAGGTCCGACGTGGTTTACGAGATGTAGTCTTATAATTTGTGTATAGGCTGTGAGGATGTAGAACCGAACGCATCATACTTGTATTTCCCAATATAAGAAGCAGAGAAAGTGGATTACCAATTTGGAAGACGTACTTTTGTGAATAGATCCAGTGAATGTCCACGTCGTCTTGTGAGCGTCGACCCGAAGAGCAGGGTTGCCAGATCGCTAGACAAAAGAAGCGATCAGCTCCTTCAAAACAAGCACAACTAAGCGACTCAATGTCCACGAGAAGCGAAAATAAAAACCCGCCACAAGCGGCTGATCAAATTTGAAAGCGGCTCCAGGGAAAACAAGCCCAATGCCGCTGGAAATAAGCGGATTTGGCAACTATGGGGACGCAAAAGACACAGTTGTTTCGTGTATAGCCTGAGCAGGGTTGCCAGGTGAGAAATGTAGGATTATCGTACACCCATCATAAACAAAATAAGTATGCTCGATAGTCACTCTATTGTTGAATACTGTAGCGTTTAACAGGCACTCACAGCTTTGTGGCGTCAGTACTGGGGGGAACCATAGACATTAATACGCATTATTGTCTGGTGGTAATTAATGAGCTCAACAGAAAGTCTTCTGTCACATTTAGAAAAGCAGGATTAGCTGGAATTCCAAGACGCCTTCAGGGTTAAAAAAAAAAACTCCGACAGACAGTTGCGACAGGCTGATGAAAACCGATCACAACTACACGTTTACAGAATGGCGAAATTATTGTATTTTTGGCCTTTGTCGGGATTATTGATCGTACAGAGGGCAAAATTATCGTACAAATACGAAAATTATCGTACAGCTGGCAACATTGAGCCTGAGTATAATGGAGACCCCTGATGGACGAAAAAAGGTACTGCAGACAGGAGCATAATAATTTCTAGAAAAACCAAAAACAGGTCGGAGTTACTTTATTTTTTAATTTAGTCATCCAGTTGGGTTATTCGTTCTGAAACATTTAATAAAAGTAAAGGGATGCAGGTACAGAGTTTAATAACTGTTTGGAGTCAGATGAATAAAAGAAGAGGACAGATTGGGGTTTGAAGAATAAATAATAATAATAATAATAGTAATGAATTCAATTATATAACGCACTTTTCATTAATGGAAATCTCAAAGTGCTAAGGAGGGAGTAGCCCTCACAGACAGGTCTTAAATGAATACATATTTATAGATGTGGAAAATGGATTTAAAATTCATTCATTTCTAAATTTTGATGCACTTTTAACATGCAGGAAAGGGTTTTAACAGAACTGTTTTTTTGTATGTCCAGAAGCCCAGATTTAGTTTTTTTTTAGATTTCTCTACATGGATTATGGAGCATGCATCAGGGTATTTAACAAAACAGTTTGTTGAATAAATGTTTTAAAACGTGCAATCACTGATCAGTTCTTTAATATGTAATGCACTTAAATGTTAAACTGAGTACAAATGTAAAAGGACAATTAATTTAATGTTAATATTTTTATAATTTCTTTATTCTTTGCACTAATATAAAGACAAAAGTGGACTTTTGGAATGAGTATTCTGGTCTGACCCCCTTGAGATCAGATTAAGCTGTATGCGGCCCCTAGATCAAAATGAGTTTGACACCCCTGGATTAATAGTTATATACCTGGAACAACAGGCCAAAATGAAAGAGCCCACATTTTACTTTGAATAAATGAGCCACTGAGCTTAATAATTTCAAATTGACAATTTAGGAGGGCATGAAAATACACACGATACATAAATAAATCCAACAAGAAGGCAGATCTAGAAGGCTCAAGGAATTGGCTAATTATCATAGACTGTATACTAGCAAGGGGGTCTTAGGAAATAGTAAATTATATTTTCTAAAATAAAAGTAGGCTACAGTATTTTTTGATTTCAGGGTTAAATTGATTATTTCACTTTTAGGTAAACTAATGTTTTGGATCTGTTGTGCAGATCAGATTAAAAGATGCCTCCGTCGAAGGTTCCATAATAAAGATTGTTAACAGAAAATTAATTTGATCCTGGTCTGTTAATTATTTTTTAATTTTTTAATTTTTTAAATAGCCTCATTGAACAATGTTGATGGAACAAGAGTGAGTCTTATGAATCCCACCTCATCTATACAGAACACATAATGGTAAATATGCATTAAGATAGGCCTCTGTCAAAACACATGCAGCATCTGACTTTTGAATCTCAGCTACTGTGGTTATTGATCAGATCGGATCAGATTTAATATGAAGGTGTGTCCAGAAACTGACTCACTGTGACTTCACTGGGAAGAACAACATGGCTGGATTCATATGCAACCTTGCTCAAGAACTTTTGAGGGGCTTACGCAAGGAACGACTGAAAACACCAAAGGCACCGAAAGAACAAAAGACTGTCCACAAAAACTTTCAGCCGAGCAGAGGCAAAGACTTTCTCAAAGAACTGTCAAAACATGGTCATCAGACACAAATGGCCAGGATATACGGTCCGGATTTGGGGGGTCCGGACGAGAATCAGAACCCAGTGAACGTCTCACTGGGGGCTGGAACAAGAGAAAGCTGAACACGTTCTCCAAACAGACAAGAGAACAAATGGTCCTGAAGTCACTCACACCAGCAAAGGCCGCACCCCATATTGATCTGTGAGGATCTGTCGTTGATCTTAGTAGCCGGGATCAAAACTACAGTTGCTATGATAAATTTTTAATGAAACACATAGGCACATTTGGGCCTGCCAGCGCAGGCTTCATGATTTTTAGTTATACTGTGCTCAGGTGGATCTGACGACTTGCTTCTTCTGGTTCCTGTAACTCTGTGGTGAAGCTGAAGGGGAGCAAGGGAAATGATCCTAGCTCCTGACCCCAAAACGAGTTAACTTTTATATTTTTGTTTTTGCAGCTGTCCTTGGCGGAGTGCATGTTGGGAATCTGATGTGTCACAAGGGGTACATTTTGGTAAATGATTATAATTTTAAAGAAAATGAGATGATATCGTAGATTATAGTTAGCTATATGGTTGTGAAAACCAAATTAGAGGTGGCAATAGGCTGAGGTTTAGGAAACATCTGACACTAGTGCTAAGGTTAAAGGATGGTAAATTTAGACACAATTTCCAATTTATTAACCAAATAACTTTGGCATAATTGAAACAAGGTAGAGTTTTGTTTCAAAAGGGGGTTAAGAGGTTAACAGATGTTTCTAAAAATAGAGAGGTTGGAATTGGTCCCTAGAAATAACTAATTAGAAATAACTAGATTGTAAATGTTTCCTAGAAACAGAAATAACTAATTAACTAAAAGATGGTAAATACATTTTAGTATACAAAGAATAATTAAGGATAACTGATAAATTGGCGTTATAAACAAAGTTCACTTGCGTTGATATTGAGGCGGCATCGGTCTTGAACGTTTTTTAATCATGTCATGGAGGAAGGAGTATTGATGCAAGTATATTTCAAATGAGCAATTAACAACACTGTTTTTTTTTTTTTTTCCCTCTGTGAAAGTGTGTGAAGCAGGAGGGGGATGCCCCTTGGAAGTGTTTCCTGGCCTGCAGGCTGCACTCAAACCTGAAGTGGACCTGATCAGAGGATGTTTAGAAATATGATGGTTCTGTAGAATTATAGCAATTGACTTGACTAGACGACATGTGACTTATTGACTCAGGAAAAAGGTGTATAGAACTACAGGTGTACAATGTTTTGTGAATTATGCTCTGCCGCCGCTTGCTATGTTATTTTTTAATTATGCTCTGCCGCCGCTTGTGATGTTATTGTTATGTGTGTAATTTCTGCTATAAGCTGAGTGAAAAGGTACAGTATTTTTTGTAAGTATGAACCGCCTTAAAACTACTCATAATTAACCCTAATGAAGATTAAGCCTCTTCCAAACCAACTAACATGCATGATTCATTCTTTGTACTACAGATTTATAATTGATTGGGTGTTGTTTGTTGTGGCACATTCTGTTTATGATAGGTGGTTCCTGGAAATGCTCCAGCTGAGGGAGTTTTCTCAACGGAGTCCCGGGGAGGCAAGACCAGACAGCCCTGGTCAAGTACGGACCCGTGTGGGGTCGCTGAACGCACACCACAGGCAGTGCGTGTCAATGCCAGGGGATCCACACGGTTCAGTGTGCTCCAGCCCGTGAACCAGGAAGGAGCTAAAGGATTGGGCTGGACAACAAGAGGAGCTCGCATTCGAACTCTTGTACCTTGATAGACGAAAGTAGCCGAGTAAGTTGCGTGCGAGGCTCAGAAGGACTCTGTTTAATGGAGCCACTCGGTACTGGAACATGCACACATAGAACAGACACCTAAAACGATAAAAACACTACATATTAGAGTCTCCCATTACACGAAGAAAACTCGGGAACATAGGAGGACATTCCCGAGCACCCAAGGGGAATGCCCCTGAGTACGTGTAAAAAGTATATTAATGTTTCTGTGATGATGATATAAATCTTGTGTTCTTTCTCTATTTTTGTGTGTTCAAGGGAGACAACTGCCTTACTGCTGGAGGATGAATTTGGGAACTCAAGGTTCATAATTCTGCAATATCCTAAGCGCTTACTATTAATATCGTTCATAGTTTGCATATATTTCCTTATATTCTACAATTTGCATATTAATAAATTCATTCGGGTCTGGAGGACCCACTGGACAATTGGCTGATAAAGATCTTCGGTCACTGGAAACAGGTGTTTGTATCTATAATGGTATTATTGGCTATTTTCTTAGGCATACTTATAACTTGCGGGTGCTGCTACGTGCATTGGTTAAGGTCTTTGACGGTTAGACTTATCACGTCCACTCTGGAAAAAGGAGACCCTGAAGTGATGAAACAACTGTTTTTGTTAAAAAACTATAACTTGGAGGATTTTGAAAAGAACTGATTGAATATTGTGAATATATGCGTTTAGCTGCGTTATTAGGTGTGTGATTTTATTTCTTTTGGGATGGACCTCAGCAGAATGAGGTCCAAAGGGGGATTGTTGTGAAATAAAAATATATTTATCTTTGTGTTTTCATTTATTTTCAAGGAGTCTTCACACGGCGTTCAAAATGATCACGTTTTCCTCATAGAATGGTAAGGGTTTCCTGAGAGGTGGTACTAAAGGAATGCGTGGAGTTGGCTCTGTTCTGGTGAGGCTGGGGGATGATAATATAGCTGGTGCCTCTTTGTCCTGTCAGTTTTACGACTTTGTAGAATATATGACTTGGGGAGACCACTCGAGCAAGCTGGGGGGAGGCAGTGGTATTTCCTGTCTTCTGGCAATAAAGGGGGGACGGCAGGCTCTGAGGCAGGGCCCCCACAGAAGGGTATAAAAGGTTTCCATCCTCCAACAGCAAGGCAGAGAAGTAGCCCACGGATCAGGTTGTATGTCCTCTCCCCCCTCCTCTCTCCCTGTCTCTCTCCCCCCTCCTCCCTTCTTTCCTCTCTCTCTCTTTTCCTGTCACTGTCCACCTTTTTAAAACAAATGTAATGGATGTTAGGAATAGGACAAATGTATTCTGTGACTTTTAACTTATGATTAATTAAACTGGTTTGGAACTCTAAGTGAGCGTCTGTCGTGTTCAGTGTATCTCTCCTTTCTGATCTAAAGTGAACCAAATAACGAATTCTGGGGCGGATAAGAAATCATACGCCAACACACGTCAGCTTGCCTGCCTCACCTGCGTGACTTGTCTCTGCTCTCCAAACTGCGCGTGGCTTTCTCTCTCTGCAGCGCTGTGCTGCTCTGGACCAGTGGCGGAGCTAGACTTTTATTGCTGGGGGGACCGAGAGGGGGCCAAAGCTATAAGTGGTCCACTTACTACGGCACAGTGGGAAAAATGGTTTTATCCCAATTTTTTGGGGGGGGATTTGTAGACGCTATGAAATTTTGAAACAACATATTTTTTCCTTTAAAATGATACAGGCTCTCAGTTTAAACTTTTGATCTGTGATCTAAATATTTTTAAGTTTAGAAACCAAGTGGTTTTCTAAACAGCTTTAGTGTTTGACTTTGTCCACACTCATAAAATACACAATGAAGTACCCAAAAATAAAAATAAATAAAATTAAAAAAAATATATATATATATACCGGTAAACTTAAATGGTACATATCGCCCCTTGCTGCTTTGAGCATGTAACAGTCA
>JBBPBX010022536.1:0-22167 GCA_038048925.1 Garcialebias charrua
CAGTCAACGTCATGTTGACTGTCTATACCCTGATTGTCAGCATCCTGACCATCAGTATCTTGGTGACTGTCAGCAATCGTGGCATTGCTGTTATTTGTGTGTTCTGAGTCACTATCAATGATAGCGCTACACATCACACCAGGTTTGTTTTCCTTGTTTGTTTTTTTCAAACTTTCTAACAACCGACGTATGTTCTCCATCTCTTCTGAAGACAGAGGTTTAGGGCCTTTTTTCTGGAACTTCTGTGGGTTTTTCCTCGCCCCAGACTGTTCAGTTTGAGGTGCAGGAGCTGGCGCATTGCTCGGGGGTCCTCTCTGGGACCACCCTCTTTCATATGAGTCTCCTTGGGACCCATATTTCTTTTTCTTTTGGAAAGCCTTCCTTTTTTGATGGGGCTCTTCCTCTTGATGCGGCCTGTACCACTTGGGGTCTCTGGACCCCTTTTGGTCTTTGTTCCAGCGGACACCTTCATTTTGCGGTCTGTCAGGTTGGAAATTTTGCTTATTCTCGGCTTCCTTAAAAGAGTGAGCTGGCGCTCTTGCTCCTTCAAGGTCTAGCGTTTGGTATTTGACCTTTTCACCAGGACACACTTCAAAGGGTGTTTTGTTTGGTGTGCGACCTGTAAAAACATCTATCGCGCACTCTCTTATGTCTTCGATGGACCTCCGTTTATAGTTTGCGCTGACATGTACTTTCTCTCTTATGTCAGGGCAGAGGTTTTGGCTGAAAATATACTTAAACCCTACCTCCTCCTCCATTTCAGGTTCGCATCTGTCCCCGAAATAGGCACGGAATATTCGGTCATAATATGACCTTGGGTGTTCATTCCTACCTTGCTTGATGTTAGCTGCTGTTATGATGCCATCGGGCCCCGTGCAAGGAGAAAACTCCCTTATCAGCGCAGCACAGAGAAGACTGTAGTCTTTCATCACTGCTTCTCGTTGACGCTTCATAAAAGCATGCACCGTCCTGTCCGATGTTAACCTTAACAGACAGATTCTATCATCATCTGTAGCTTCTGGGAAACGTTGAAGCTGGAAATCAAGGTCCTCGAGATAGATCTTGGTTTCGTGTGAGCCCATTGGGCCAGGGGCGAAGGTTTGAATGCTTTTCGCCATATTCCGTAGTTCAGCCATTGATAGAGGTATTTGTGGGTTATTATCAGATCCACCCACCGGTGCATCCGGTGGGATTGTCGGTTTTAGAGGCCCTAAGGGACGGCGCGGTGGTGTTGGAGGGAGTAGTGCATCTGGCATGGGCGGGGGCGGTGGAGGAGGGAGTAGGTCATCAGGTATGGGAGGAGGCAGCGGAGGCGGTGAGTTCTCAAGGTGTTTACTCATGAGACCCAAACATTTTCTCTCTTCTTCAAAGAGTTTGTTCATTGCTGATGCACGCTCTATTTTACAACTATTCAGTTGGACTTTTAACCCATCATTTTCACGTTGTAACATCATGTGCTGTTCTTGTGATTTTCTATAATCTTCTTGCAGCCTTGTGTACCGTAGTGATAATGATTCCAGGGTGTCCGTGCATTTTTCCAGCGCGTCTCGTGCCTCCCCACAATCCGCCTGAAGCGACTTGTATTGATGGTAATACGTATCCTTCTCCACCACACATTTTTCCAAATCAACTTGTGATTGGTCAAAATCCCTTTTTAACACTTTGCATTCTTCGTAGAGACTACGCGTTTGTTCAGCGCTGCCAATACTCGACTGTGTTAAACTCTTTACCTCCTGCTGTAAAGCGGCAACCTCCATTTGTGCTGTTAAACATGATGTAGAGACAGCCCGGCGTACAGCAGTTTCAAAGTCTAGCTTGGCCTTTAACAGAAGGCTTAATTTAGCCAAACGTTTATCTCTGTCTGCTTTCTTTTCAGCCGTTGTGGTTCCAGCTGTTACAGTTTTTAATGCACTGTCCACATCTGCTTCCTCCATCAACTGTGTCTCTTCATGGTAGTTTGTGATGGGCCCTGTGAGTGAAAATAAGGCACATTCGATCCAATCTGCTTTGGTCGGGTCGTGGCCTTGAGGTGGCACAGGCTGCCCTGTATCAGTGGTGTCAGGGGTCTCACCCTCTGTGCCTGCCATCTTTTATCTGGATTTTCAGTGAAAATCAAAATAAAAGATGTTCTGTATTCGTTATTCTAAACTTTTCACTATTTGAAATAAACAGGAAAGTTTAAATGTGCACAGGACAACTGTGGAAGATGATGTGTCAGAGAAAGGAAGAGAAAGGAAAAATTTTTTAGTTATCTGGAGTGAAAACTGTACTTTTGTTTGTTATTTTAAATTCTTTGTATTTAAAATAAGCAAAAATGTTTGTCCGTACCTCTGTTATTCTAAATATTTTATTTAAAATAAACAGGAGCTATTGTTTGTGTACAGAACAAAATTAAAAGCTGGTAACTCACCATAAAATGCTGACTTTTTATGATGTTTTTTGTGAACGTGACTGTTCGTCACTCAAAGTGCACCAGGAAATGACGACACAAATAGGCGGGTCGACGCAGCGCGTCACCAGCTCTGCTGTGCTGAGCGAGGCGGAGCTCGCTACACAGATACGTGACGTCAACCAATCAATCACAGTGCTTGTAGTCCTTTTCCCAAGCAACCATGGTAAATGTAGTTTTCTAACCTTCGACCAATGAAGTACCGGAAATGACGACAAAGTGGGTTGGTCGCAACGGCGTGCGTTCCCACTACAGCGAATCAGCGTTCGCTACGAGTGATTGACAGCTCCCAGCTCTCGTTTCATCCAATCACAGCTCATAAACAAACGTGTACTTGGACACGTAGCTCTAACGTTAGCTCGCACAACAGACCACAACTTTATAGACTCTTAAAACAACTCAAACGCTACAAATTAACTTTCCAAAATTCTGAAACATGCGGCGAACACACCTAGACAGGCCAACTTAGTTACGCTCAGTAACACAGCACTGCAGCTGTTGAACAAACACGGACTCTCTCGGAGCGCGTTTAAGGTCGGTTCCGGTCCACTTTGTCGTGGATCAGAAACTCGGGTCTGAACAGAACCGCTATCCGACACGTTCTAACAGTAATATGCTTCTTTGACCTGCTCTAAAATGTAAAATACCACAACAGCAATCTTGTAGATGTTAAATTAGCTTTCAGGCTTCTGACTCGGCGGTCAAACAAAGCTTTGTACAGGAGTCTGCGTGAACTGGACCGAACCAGGACCAGAACCACCACAGACCACGGCTGACAAAACTTCACCTGAATGCTTCCAACAGCGTCTAACAGAGTTGAAACAATAATAATCTCACAGCTTCAAATGATAAAAACATGCAGAATCTGCCTGCTTTGAACACTTCCAGCCAAAATCATTATCCTCAGAGTTTAAAACTTGGATCCACTTATGCAAACATGACGTTACAGTTCATGAGAAACCACAGAAATCAATAAACTTTCAGAACCACGTACGAAGGCCACCAGATGTAAGAATTAATGAGGAGGTCAATATTAATACTGACCTCTTTATCCTTAATTAATCTACTTATTCAGATTGAATAGTAAATTCACGGATTCTGTTCTTTTTCAGTTTACCCAATATTTCCAACCTTTAATTAGACAGGTTAATGCAGAGCTAAAGTTTGGTGCAGTAGAAGCAAAGTCATACTCAACAGTAGTGTTAACAGATCTAGTAGAAAAATAGCGTACAAGGTACATTCATCATTTGAGGCACATGATAATTAGTTCAACACTGACATTAATATTGTACAACTCTTCTGTTTTGTTTGTGCATGTAGAATTTGAGGAATTGTTCCTTTATGTGTAGCTAATGTTTGCTGATTAAAAAAAAATGCATATCATTAGTTAACATGTTAGTACGCCAGATACCCAAAACAAGCATTACTTAATAAAATAAAATAAAATCATGTTACTTTAACCCAACAAAGTTGAGTCAGGACCTCTGGATGGTTTCTTTGAGTTGAAATGTTTTGTCTTTCATCCAAAGGACTTCATCAGTTCGAGGAGTCACAACAACTTCAGTCCCACAAGCAGCACTCTCACAAGCTGTTTTCGCATTGGCCAGCCCTCCCCGGCTCTCCCCGGCTCCACCCTGCTTCTAACCCGGGTTCGGCGTGTTCGCATTTTCCTTTTCCGCCCGGGATCCGCCCTTGTTTTGGAACCATCTCCACCGTGGTTCTTATCGGGCCGAGCCCCACGGACCCAGTTTGACGTCATGTACTGCTCACATTTGATTCGTTGTTTGCAGCAGGGGCGGGACTCATTCAAACAACCTCAGCGCGAGGGCTGAATTTCATTAATATTTAACTACAGAAACCCCTAAAATAATTGTTAGCTGAATTAGTGTTTCTGAGTTAAATTTTTGTTAATGACTGATTACAATTCAGCTTATGTTAGGACGTAAATAACACGAAGCGCGCACCCATTTCCGCCTTTCCGCGTGACCTGAAAGTCATTAAAATATAACTAATATTGTCTAACTCTTGCGCGCAGCCAGGGTTTTAAAATATAACTAATAATCTCTAACTTCTACGTGCAGCTAGAATGTTAAGAGGATTGAATCGTGTAAAGTGGACACCTAAAAATGCAGTCCGCCGCTGTAGCTCAGAGCGTTCGCCAACTGCTATTAAGCTTTTTTATCTTGACCGGGAGAAGCGGGTTCGCTTCCCACCTGGTACGAAGTAATTTTACTTTTTTTTTTATTGGAGTAAATAAAAAGGAGTTGTGTCAGGTCACGAGGAAAGGCGGAAATGGGTGCGCGCTTCGTGCTATTTACGTTCTAACATAAGCTGATACATAAGCTGATTTGTAATCAGTTATTAACAAAAATTAAACTCAGAAACACTAATATATATATTCAGCTAACAAATATTTTTTAGGGGTGTCCTCTCTTAAAACACTGTAAGCGCGCACACAAGAACACTCCACCCACGTCAAGTGAACACCCCACCCACGTCAAGTGAACACCCCACCCACTTCAAGGCTTGCTCTCTACATAATGCGTAATGAACGCGGGCGGGCCAGTTCGGGCTCTGGGCAAACCAGGTGCGGCCCGGGCCATTGAGGGCTGGCCAATGCAAAAACGGCTACATAGTAGGCCAAACATTTTGTTGGTGTTAAGATGGTTTATGGACCCCACCCTCTCCCCCGTCGACTCCTCTGAGGCAGCCATAGCCAAAGTGGTTCAAAACTTCAAAGTTCATGCTCAATAATCCAGATTAAAAATATAATTAAAAATCATCCAGAAACCATCTTATCACCATCAAACTAGTTGGTCCACTATGTGAAAAATAAATAAATAAATAAACAAGGAGACCTATATTAGAAGGCAAATCCCAACCACCAGTAGCAGTTTCAAACTGTGTAAGTAATGAAATTGAAATTCTGTTATGGCTTTTGCCTTATGTTTCACATTGGCCCCCATCTGGCCACCCTTCTGACGCACCCCTGTCTTCCATTAACTTGCTTAAGGGACAAATTTACAAAACTACTGTCCACGCCATTATTTTTTCTAGCAAAATCCCATTTTCTTTGAGAAGCGTCCGCTGTTTTTCCTACCAATTGTTGTACGCTAAGATAAACAGCTGTACTTTCATATCTTCTGAACAAACACAAGCGTGGCGTTTTGACATCCGACTAAAGGAAATATGTAAAATTAACAACGCATTTCTTTCTGTTTGCTTACAAAATAAAAATAAAATATAACTAGATTAACATGATAGCATGAGGTTATGTATTGGCTATGCATCAGTCAGAATTTAATGCTCAACGTCTCACCGTGATGTGTAATCACTAGCATTTATAAATAAAGATGGGGCCCAATAAAAAGAGTAAACAGTCTGGAGTGAGTTCGCCCTGCAACAACTGGGTGCTGTTCATGAATATGTATGATGTAACAAACGCCTAGGAGCTGCCCTACTTCTGTGTCTCCTCTGCTTATGACTTGGTCCCCTTCTGGGGGAACTCTGTCATCTTGCAACACACTGTAATAGCAGGAAGCGAGCCACTCATGTACAAATCAACATGCTCCCGCTTGACGGCCTTGCAGGTGATAATCGCCGTCTGCTGAGGGGGAGACACCGATGTGGCTGTGCAGCTGTAGAAACGTTCAGAACCCGGCAATTCATGTGGCATGTTTATTGTTTTTGCTCACCCTTTAACAGGTTCCACGTTTAAATGACTGTACCCGGGTAGTCGTGTTGGTATGAACGCGAGGAGGTGCAGGGAATGGAAGTAAAAATGTGTGACGGACAAGTACGCGCGAACAGAAGCGGGCGCTTGACATAACTGGGGCTGCACACGGGAGAGTTCTTGTCTACGCCAACTCACAAAATATCTCTATCTGGGATCTGCTTGGTATGGTGCCAGACTGTTACCTTCAGGAGCCAGGAAATAAAATACAGATAAAATAAACAGACGGAAAGCTGGCAGCTCCTCAAATCAGACTTTTAACACTTGATAGGTGAAAATGGGCTAATCTGGAGTATTCATTGATGGTTGTAATCCACCATATTCCTTTTGTGGCATGAGAGTCGTATCATTTTCACCTCTTGGACCGTCAAAGGAAGAAGAAAACTTAGAAAAAAAATCTACATTTCGCTGCAATTCTACACACTGGACTTAAAGCTGCTATATGTAACTTTTCTAACAATACATTTTTAACATATTTCTTCACTCTGTCACTAGATTGATGTTAGAGAGGTAATCTCTGAAAAAAAAAATATATATATATATTGTCCCCTTGCTTCTCCAGGTGGTAAATAAGCATTTCTAAAAAGAAAAAGTGACCCGCCATTTTCCAGCCAATAAAAACAAAGTTTGTAACCAGCCAATAAAAACAGAGCTTGAATTTGAATCAGCCAATAAAAACAGAGCTTGAATTTGAATTTCAACAGACCACAAGGGGGCAGAGCCATATATGGCTCTGAGGGGGAGGGATCAGAATGCTTTTCTTGTTGAATTTTTTTTTCAAGTGCTGATGTTCCACATAAACTGCAGACTTCACCTTTAATTATGGGAACACTTATTGGCATTTAGCCAATTTCTGTTTGTTTCAAACACTGTTTTTGATTTGCAACTCTTCAAGCAGCTTTTGAATAAGCTTTCTAGAACAAACCATTAAAGTGTGTGGCTTGACTCGTAATGATGTGCCGAGACTTTCAATAGCAGAGCAATGAAAACAGTGCCGCTGAAAAATAAAATGTCCACATGTACGAATAAAATGCTTTCAAACAAGTTAGAAAACCGGCAGCACGGTGGCACATTTGGTAGACATGTTGCCTCTCATCTAGAAGGTTGCCGGATTGAATCCCAGCTGGGGGGCCTTTCTGTGTGGAGTTTGCACGCTCTCTCCGTGCATGTGTGGGTTTTCTCCGGGTACTCCAGTTTCCTCCCACAGACCAAAAACATGCATGCTAGGTTGATTGGTAACTCTAAATTGTCCCTAGGTGTGAGTTAATGTTTGTTTGTCTCTATGACGGTCTGAGACCTGTCCAGGGTGTACCCTGCCTCTCAATCAGTGATAGCTGGATATGGGCACCAGTGACCCCCACAATCCAAAAAGGAAGATGCAAATAAAGATATAATGGATGGATGGATGGATGGATGGAAGTTATAAAATGCACCCCTTATTGGAGTTCTATAGCTCAGGTGTACTTCATGGTAAAAACATCATTATAATAATAATAATGTCACATTTTGTCATCTGTGTATGTTTCCATACAAGACGAAATTTGTCTCTGCATTTAACCCAATCACCACCAGGTGGGGCAGTGGGCAGCTATTGAAAGCGCCCGGGGAGCAATTTGGGGATGAGGTGTGCTGCTCATAGACACCACAAGGTATGCAGTGACCGGGGTTCGAACCTGGGTCTTTTGGGTCCCAAGTCCCAAGTCGGCTGCCCTGCCTCTACACCATCTTGGCCCCTTATTATACGTAGAAATGGGGCAAAGAACGTTGGGCTTTGCGTGATTGAAAATGTATTTTGGTCGCTGAAGGTTTTTAGACAATCACAGATCAAGTTTTATGGTTTTTAAAGATTTTACCACTGAATGTTTAACAGATTAATGATGCTACAGACTAATCCTTGAGTTATTTAAACATTTCTAACTTTTTTTGCTGACAAATTCTATTTAGTTCTATACCCTTTACAATTCCTATACAGTTTATATATTAAAATGTAGGCATTTTTATCTTCTTTTACACATGTCACTTATTGCTATAGGACTTAAGAATTTCTATCAACGCTCCCCCCCAACAAAAAAAAAAGTGAACACACTATCTAAACTTTCATCGACTTTCCTTGTATGCGATCTACGACTTTCTCTTTAAAACTGGAAGTGAAAGGTCTTTGAATGAATCCTATCTCCTACGTAAAACATTGAAGATGTTAAAAAAGTTTGATGACTGGGGACTGCCAATCACAGTTCAGTATAAAAAGCTGTTTGAAGCTTACTTATTAGTTGAAGTTTCTGTGTGTCAATCTTCTTAAGAGTGCTGTCAGGTAGTAACAGACCCAAGTATGACCCTAATGAACCAATGCAGCAGTTTGATCTTGGTTTTATATCAAAACGCACACATTTTGATAACCTTATTACAAAATAATGCTACAAATCACTATTGGGTTGTACAAGAAAGTTGATGTTCGACTTTCAGATAGCAGCTTCACATTTTCTTTTGAAATAATCTATTCTTCACTCGCTCTTCTGTCGATGCAGACCTCCATATGAGCCCCGTTTTATCTCAAGGACAGATCACCCTGAGTCGGTGCAGGAGTTACTGCTTGGCTTCACATTTACAGCAAACCTCCTGTGTTTTACATTTTGTACCTAATTTAGGAACGAGTGCTGAACGGTCTTTAATTATCCTCAAACCTTGCCAAGGTTTTAACCTGACAAATACTGTACTCAAGTAAACCTGCACCGCTGTAGCCAAATTATTCTTTAAGATCTTAGAAAACCTTTGATGGTTACCTTAACGGTTAACCACAAGCTAAAGTCCTAATTGTTCAAGAAGAAACTTTATCTGAATAAATATATCACAGGACGACAGCATTAACTATTCCTACTGATTTTCCTGAACACAGTTTGGAGTCTTAACATCCCATAATTGGTCCAACACCAAGTTCCTTTCTGGGATCATCCCTTCTCCTTGTGTTTTTGTTCCTGTTTACTCTTTTCAGATATACCCTCATATCTTCAGAAGCAGCCTCGCTAAATCCGATTAAAGTTAGACTTGTTTCACAGTCTGTGGGTTCTGAAAGCTAAGTCGTTAAATGTGCAGCATTTAAACAAGTAAAAATGGTTTAAATAACACCCTGGATGTAAGTATTTTTTTATTTTTTACTTTATTTGCCTTAAATATGGCATTTATGTGTTGAAAGTTTCCATCACAGACACAGAGACGTTCCTGCACATTCATATTTAAAAATCGTTCTCTATTGTCCATGAAGCAATTTAGATTATTGCATCTATAACTCAATCTTATACACCACCATGTTTTAGTATGACTTATTAAATGACTGCTTTTGGGGTCTACTAAGCATCTCAAAGTTCATGCTCAGTAATCCAGTTTTAAAAAATCCAACAAAATTCAGTCAGGTCATCTGGACGGTTTTATTTTTTTGTTGAGACGTTTCATCCTTCATCCAAAAGACTGAATCAGAATCAGCTTTAATGTCATTGCATCAAAGCACAACAAAATTACATTTCAGTACAGCCCGTCTGAGGAAAACATAAACAGACATGGGGAGACGGAGGTGTCTGAGGCTGTGGCCTCCGGAGGCGCTGCCCTTTTCGTTTAGATAAGAAAAAGGGAAAAACGAGAGAAAGGAAGGTATAAAAATCATATCTCGCACTGTCCTAGACAAGACACAATGTGAGAGTTGTAAAAACAAAAAAGTCTGAGGAGTCCATCAGTCTGAGCAGCCAATACAAATTCAGTCCCACAAGCAGCAGACTCACATTATGGACTAGTTTGCTGGTGATAAGATGGTCACTGGGGCCCGCTCTCTCCCCCGTCCCCTGAGTTTGTTTGGCTTTGTTGGGCTGATGAAGTCCTTTGGATGAAGGATGAAATGTCTCGACAAAAAAAAAAAATAAACCGTCCAGATGACCTGACTGAGCTTTGTTGGATTATTTTATCTGGATTATTGAGTATGAACTTTGGTGTTTTGAGCCATTTTGGCTAAGGATGTCTCAGAGGAGTTAACGGGGTAGAGGGCAGGTCCCAGAAACCACCTCAACACTGCAAACTAACTGGTCAACAATGTGAGTGTGCTGCTTGTGGGACTGAGTTTGTTGGGGCTCCTCAGATTGACAAAGTCATTTAGATGAAGGATGAAACTTCTCAACAAAAAAGAAACTATCCAGATGACCTGACTGAACATTGTTGGGTCTATTAAGGAACTTAAAACAACTCTTCTGAACTGGTCCCCACAAAAATAAAAATAATAATGGTAGACAATATTAGACATAATGATAAAGTCATATGAATAAGGATTTAGTGCCTGGTGTGGATTGTCAGTCACTCAGATGGCAATGCTATGAGATTAAAACAACTGGGCTTAATTTTGACTTCTTTAAATCATGTCCTTTTATTTATTTATGTGAGCAAAAAGCAGCAGTTAGCTGTAGTACTTCCATTGCAGCATGGGGCACTCTCAGCAGAAACATAATATATCTACCAGAATAACAGTGTAATGTGAAGGATTATAAAAATAACATTCACATGAATCACTGTTAAATTTGAAGATTGAAAAGTTAAAACAGCAACAATCACCTTTGTTTTTTGCCATGGTTAAGCTAATCATTGGCTCAGTCAGAATCAAGCTCCATTAATCCAAACTAAGGTTGTTCAAAGAGCTATCTAGAACAATTGAGATATTGAGCATTCATAACTTTCCAATCCCCCACAAAATGTTCATACTTTTCCTTTATGACAACACTCAAACTGTTTTAATGAAGCATTAGGCATCAGACAGTGAAGTCCAAATTTAACATCTTAGAAGTTTGACTCTTTTTAAATTAAAATGGGCCTCGGGTTTTTATCGTCATGTTTAAAAGGTCAGGGTTTTTGTTACGAGAGACAAAATAGAGCTTCAGAAATTGAATAAAATTGTCTCTAAATGTTTTTTTCAGTTCACAAATGTTTCATTTGAAATGCTAAGAAAGTATCTTTTGTTCAAGGACTTCTTGGACCAAGTATGCTAAACACACTGCAAACTTCTGTTGTATATTTAAAGAACAGCATCTCCCAACACAGCTTCCTAGAAGAATTTCAAAGGGCAGATTTTTGATTGCTTCAGCCGAGTTAATACAGAAACAAAACTCCTGGTTTAACGTGTGGAAGGGTTCAAGACTCGGAATGAAAAAGAGAAATGTGCTTCCATAAAGTTGAAGCACAGAAAACGTAAAAGAAGCTCAGGCGTTCCCAGCTTGATTAGGCCACACAGGAGAAGACGGTGCAAAAACCCGGTCAACTGAAACTGCTGCGCACTGCTCGACCCTCCGTGACACCCTCACCTTAATGCAGCATCCAGCGAGTCAAAGTACCGGACAGAGAAAAGTCATGCTGCACACTGGGCGCTAAACAACTGTGCTCACTTAAAGGAGAAACTCCAAAACAAGAGATCACAAATGTGTTTCTTAATACTTATTTAATATTTAAGGTCTTGCGCTCTTTGAAGGAGTGCATAATACTTGTCGCCTTTCAAGTTGTAAAATAAGATCATGTCATGTTTATAAATAAAGCTAGACATTATAGTATTGTTAATTTATTTTATTTTTTTAACGGAGAACAGCCATACTGTAAGTTGTCGTTGGTGCTTAGATAATGGGTTGTAATTGACTTTCAGCTACAACCACACCAAATTAAAACTACCATAATTTTCTGACTATAAGGCGCACTTAAAATCCTTTAATTTTCTCAAAAATCGACAGTGAGCCTTATAATCCAGTGCACCTTATGTATGAAAAATATGTTAATCCTAGGAATGCGTGATTTAAACGGTACACAGTAGAAACTATAGACACTTAGCCTACAACAGAGATATGTCTTCTACTGGCTAACTGCAGTAATGATGTGTCTGATGTAAAATCAGTCGTCAGATTTAATTGTTACTTTTTTTAGTTATAAAAAGTGCACAAGTGTTGTTATAGTGTAAAATTTGAGTTGTCAGATTTAATTGTTACTTTTTTTGTGTGTTGAAAACTGTACGTAGTCAAAGTCTTTTCTTCGAGAGCTAAGTAGTGAAGCTACAAGCTAACCACGACCAGCTTCCAGTCGTGTTGCCGTATTCAGACGCATGTGAAAAACGCTGTGTTCCGTCAAAAGTTTTGTTTGTTTGTTTGTTTGTTTCTGCAGAAAGTTAAAGTGAGTGTTGGTCAGCTTTAGAGAAACCTGCTCTCTGATCTGTGAAAAGAACGCTGCATTGTATGATTTTACTGCGAGACCCTCAGGTCAAAGCCACAGAGGAAACTGGTTGCCATGTCAGCTCTTCTTAAAGTGGAAGGAGACGACCACTAGAGGGTTGGAGGGTGAAGTGTAAAATGCTGCTCTGTTGCTGTTCATTTATTAAGTGAGAATACTGGAAACCATTGAGTTAACAACATATTTCTTTTGTTTAAAACATAAGGCTAAAATTATATTTGATGTATTTTGCACTGTTTTGCACTACAAGAAAGAAGCCTAATGCATGGGTTGTTAATTATTTAAAAACTCTCTGGACCTAGTAGTGGAATTTTCTTAATAGCGATTATTTTGTGGTATAGCGGTTTTCAAAATAAATTATGGCAAAAGGACACCCTATGCTTTTTTCATTCCCATTGCAAGTTTTATCCCAAAAACATATCGTGATATATTGTTATTGCCACCCTTTACAATACATATCGCAATATGAATTTTATGCCATATTGCACATCCCTAGTGTTTTCTCAGTGTTTTCTCTACCATTATACAAACTGGGCACCTCGTCCCGTCAACAGAAACGAGCACCCTACATATGACACCCCTCGTCAACAACTGTCGGTAGCAATGTAGCACGGGGTGCAAAACAAATTTACTAATAAAAATGCTACTGATGCAGGACGACAGCATTAACTGTCCCCCCCACCCAACCCCTTTTTATAAAAAAAAATCCAGCAGTGATGTAGCGCTAAGCTAGCAGGCCTGTTGTCAAAAATCTAATATGATAAGCACCCCACCAAGGGAACTGATAAAGGGAAATACTGAATACCTGTGGATTTTGGAGCCAATTTAGTGTTTGCTAAAGTTGATTAACTGTGGTGGTCTTACAAGTTCAAAGTCAAAAGTCAAAGTCAAAGTCAACTTTATTGTCAGATCTGCAATATGTACAGTGCAGGACATACACAGGACCGAAATTGCGTTTCTCTCAGTCCCTCGGTGCAACAGTAAACATCTAAACATTGAAACACTGAAACATATAATAATAGACATAAGCATAAAATAGTAAAACTAACACTGTCCTGAGTTTTTTGCATAGTGGTATAAGAGTATGAAAATTTACACCAACTCTAAAACTAAAACATTAAACATTTAATGAACATAATATTGTCCTGAGTTTTTGCATACTAGTATAAAAAAAGAGTATAAAAAGTATAACTAAAATAAACTAAAGGTTTCTAGCATTGACATTTGCAAAGTGGCAAAGCAGCGTATGAGTCAATGTACACAGTATATGTATGAGGTAGTAGTTGATGTTGTTGTAGAGGCAAAAAGTGGCATATGCAGTAAGGCACATTGGGCATCCCTAAATAAGACCGTTCAGAGCACACTGTATATGTACCAGCAGTGGTGTAGATATTAGAGTAGTGTAAATAAATGTAAACAGTAGTAATTACATGTAAGCAGTAGTAATAAAAGTAAACAGTATTAATAAATGTAAACAGAGAATGTAAACAGTATTATGATTATAGGCAGTGATGTAATACAGACATTAGTGCAAGTATGAGAAGTAGTGCAAACTGTATGAGCACATGACCGAGAGTTTAGTGAAAACCCGTTTGATGACACAGAGTCTAGTGTTAAAAACTTTGTGTTGAGTGATAATATGTGAGAAAGTTTTAGTGTTAAGGCAGTTCAAATGGGAGGGGAGGCAGAGCAGGCAGAGTGTTTAGCATTCTGACTGCCTGATGAACAGAGCTGTCTCTCAGTCTGCTGGTTCGAGCCTGGAGACTCCTCAGTCTCCTCCCTGATGGCAGCAGTCTGAAGCAGCTGTGTAGTGGGTGTGTGGGATCACCTGCCATGCGGTGGGCTTTCCGAGTGAGGCGTTTGCTGTGTAAGTCCTGCAGTGAGGGCAAGGAGGTGCCCACGATCTTCTCAGCTGCTCTCACAATGCGCTGGAGGCTCTTGCGGCAGGATGCAGTACATGCACCAAACCACACAGTGATGCAGCTGGTCAGGACACTTTCTATGGCACCTCTGTAGAAGGTGCTCATGATGGGGGTTGAAGCTCCAGCCCTTTTCAGCTTGCGGAGAAAGTAGAGACGCTGGTGAGCCTTCTTTGCCAGTGCTGCAGTGTTCCTGCTCCAGGACAGGTCCTTTGAGACGTGCACTCCCAGGAACTTGGTGCTGTCTACTCTCTCCACTGCGGTGCTGTTGATGGTCAGAGGGGCATGTTGGGCATCCCTCTTCCTGAAGTCCACAACAATCTCCTTTGTCTTCTCCACGTTGAGAGTGAGATTGTTGTGTCCGCACCACAAGGCCAGGCGGCTCACCTCGTTCCTGTAGTCCGTCTCATCGTTGTTGCTGATGAGACCTACCACTGTTGTGTCGTCCGCAAACTTGATGAAGTGGTTGGAGCTGTACGATGGTGTGCAGTCGTGTGTTAGCAGGGTGAATAGAAGGGGGCTCAGCACACATCCTTGTGGGGCCCCTGTGTTCAATGTGATGGTGCTAGATGTGTTACTCCCGATCCGTACTGTCTGTGGTCTCCCGGTCAGGAAGTCTAGCAGCCAGTTACACATTGAGGTGTTCAGCCCCAGACTGTCCAGTTTAAGGATGAGCTGTTGGGGGATGATGGTGTTAAATGCCGAGCTGAAGTCGATGAACAACATTCTAACATAGGAGTCCTTCGTGTCCAGATGTGTGAGAGCTGTGTGAAGGGCAGAGGAGATGGCATCGTCGGTTGAGCGATTAGGTCGGTATGCAAATTGGAAGGGATCCAGGGAGTCAGGGAGGACAGATGTGATGCTTTTCATGACTAGCCGTTCAAAGCACTTCATCAGGATGGGGGTGAGTGCTACTGGGCGATAGTCATTGAGGCATGCGGGCGTTGCCTTCTTTGGGACAGGGATGATGGTGGTGGCTTTGAAACAGGTGGGGACGATGGCCTGGCTCAGTGAGATGTTAAAGATGTCCGTGAAGACCGCTGCGAGTTCCCCTGCACAGTCCTTCAGCACACGACCAGGTATGTTGTCAGGACCAGAGGCCTTCCGGGCGTTAATCTTGATGAATGATCGCCTTACGCTGTCTGAGGACAGCGTCAGCACCTGGCCATCAGGAGAGGGGGGGAGTTTATGTGCTGGTGTGCTGTTACTTGCCTCGAACCGAGCAAAGAACTCATTCAGTTCATTCAGCGCAGAGGCTGAGCTGTCACAGGTCTGGGGGGGTGGTTTGTAGTTTGTGATGGTCTGTATTCCCTGCCACAGACTGCGTGTATCCCTGCTGTCCTTGAAACGGTGAGCTATTTTCCCAGAATACTGCTTCTAAGTTATTGGGCCTCATGCAAGAACCGTTCGTATGCACAGATTTGTTCTTAAACTGTGCGTACGAGTGATTTAGGAGCATTTGTGGCATTCAACAATGTTTTCGTATCCTAAGATTTTTTTCAGATACGAACAAAATTTACGAGTGGTCCAGACCTGTCGTATATTTTACGAGCAGTCAGTCTGCTGTTATCCAGACGGATTTTCTTCACTAATAACTTCATATTTCGTTATTCAGAAAATATTTTGAGTCCAAAGAAATCACGCACCATAATTATTTTTGACAATAGGTTATTCTGTTTGAATTAGAATTATAATTTTAAATGTAATAATGACTAACGGATTAAAATATTTAAATTAAAATCAATTTGTTATCAATGCCGTTTTCTAACACTACAATATTAATATGAAGATCTCAAACTAAAACCAACTTAAATTATGAATTAATTTAAGTTTAATTTGTCTCGGTAACGCAGACTTTACCTTGACCTCCTCCTGTTGCAGTCATAGAGCTCCGATAGCTCAGTGAGATGAGCGTTGGCTCGTCGTTCCGAACCTTATGGGTTCAATTCCCACATGGGACAACGTTTTTTTTCTTCTTTTAATTCATTCCAGATTTAAAAAACACAAGAAAACTATTTACAATACAACAAGAAATAAAGCATAAAGTTTTTTTAATCTGGAATGAATAAATAATCTAAAGAAAGAAGGAAAAAAAATAGTCATACCTTGTGGGAATCGAACCCACGAGGTCTAGATAAGGTTAGGAGCAGCTAACGGCGCACTGCGTTACCCAGTGAGCCACCAGGACGTGTATATTTTAAGGTCCACATTTATTATAAACAAACATTCTTTGGCTTTAGCTGGTCCCTTATCCCATGAGTGACGCTGCTAAAAAGGACAGATTTTCTTTTCTCGATCTCGGAGAGCAGAACTTCAATCTCCGCACCAGTAAAGTTATCCTTTTTACTTTCCGCTGTCATTTGTATGAACGGACACTTCCTGCTCTCTGAGGCAGGAAACGTAGCCTTATATGGTGTTTTGAGGGGTGGGAATTATGTAAATAACCTCTCCGCGTGCACGCGCAGGTGGATAGAACAGGTGGAATTCATCATACGTACGCAGCTCATTTACACACTTTTCCTGAGGATAGAAGAGTTTGTTGAATCTGACGAGGCATGTTCGTACGAACGCTTCGTACGAACAAAAGTAAGAGAAATTTAGGATAAAAATATGAACATGTTCATGGCATGCATGAGGACCAATGACTCCAAACCTCATTCGACCTCATCACAGAGCAAAGTGGGGGGGGAATGTAAATACCTTTCCTCTGTTAATCTGTCGACCCATCCCTCTGTCTACTGTAATTTGTGGATGAAACTAAAAGTAAGTGAGGTACTGATTTCCATTTTGATATGTGGCTGCAACTAGGTATAAGAAAGGTCACTAAAATTTTCAAAAATTGGGTTGCTTTTGAAAACTAGGGCTCCACATCAAAATCCAAGTTGACCACCACCACATATTTCTAAAGTAGCCACCCCAATCTATTGAGGAAACCATGCTTTCTCATTTATATATTGCATGAAAATATAGTTTTCTCAAATGATTGGGATGGCCGTTGATTAATCTATGGTGGCCAAGGCCACCATTGGCCACCCCCTGGCTCCACCACTGCATCTGGCAGTGGATAAACTTGCTCCCTCCACTCACCAGGATCTGTCACTCTGCATCACCTCGGATATACAAAAAAAAAAAAAACTACCTATTTTTGTCACAGTGTAACTCCTCACTTTAATATTTTGCGCCAAATCATTGTTTAGTTGCATTTACTGTTCAATTCCAGTAAAAAAAAACACTCACCACAAAAACTACAAACATTCACCATTATAAACCTTCAGCGACACTGGTGTAGTGCTTGTAGAAGTACATCAAATGAACAATGTACGAGTTTCAAACAAATATGACAATAGACCTTTTACCAGTTGACGTCATCGCGCATGCGCACTCGCATTTTTCCAGAATTTTCCGGAAGCTAGGGGAGCGCGTCCAGTGTATTCATTACTGCCAACGGTCGCGGTGGGGAAATATGACTTTTATTGTGTTTATAATTGTTCCAGGCACCGTAAAAGAAAAAGGTGAGACTTGTTCGTTTTACAACGTCCCTCTAGGAAAGTCGAGTAAAGCGACTAAAAGAAGGAAGATGTGGCTTCAAGTGCTTTGCCGGCAGGACTTCACCCCGACACAAAGCACTAACATGTGTAATAAGCATCTTTTATCTGGCATGGCCATTAATGGTCCAAGCTACGTGGATTACGTTCCAACATTACATCTTGGATATGGTAAACAGACAAAACAGAGAACAACCTCCCGCAGCAGAATGCGACTGGACAGTTGCTAAGTTAGCAGCTAGCTAGTTCTACGAGACCTCGCTGTTCCTCAGTCCACTGCCTGTGTTGAAGTTTCAACCTGTTTCAACCTGCGACATGCAAGGAGATTCTTCCTTCAACCCCCCTGAAGAAATAACAGGTGAGTAAAATAGCATCAAACACTCTGTGCAGCTCTATAAAAATGAACAGACCACTGCACTGTTAGCTGTTATCATTTGAACTCTTTCTGCGTTGAAAAAATATACAGTAGTAGTTTCCACAAGACAAACATGTTTTATTAACATTATTTGAGGTCTGACTTTAAAAACATTTCAGCCATTTCTCTGTTTCTGTAAGTTATTCGCACAGTTTTGCTGGGAGCATTTGCTGGGAAAAAAAAAAAGTTGTCCCCATTTTCCATCAGCGCACACAATCACCTCCTCTCGTATCCGCGGCACAATGTTCAGGCATTTTGACCAGTTGTTGTCCACTATTTTAAGAAACCAAGCTTCTAAATTACAACTCTCTATCATTACGAAGCTGCTCGGCTCCTTCCTACCCCCCTGCATCCGGTTTTGGCTTTTTGCCGTCCAATCAGAACGCTCGTTTCAGGCGAGCTTTGCGTGATGACGTCAACGGGTAAAAGGTCTATTGGTTCATGAGATATTATATATTATTGCCCAGTTTTTAACCTTTTAGCAGTGATAATAATACCGTAATAACAACTAGCCTTTTTGAGAAAGCTTGCAGAGCGGCAGCTTGAAATCTGCAGCGAACATTGACTCTGCTAGCAATAAGTGGTCAGCTCCTACCGCCTCGTGGTCCAAACCAGCAGCGTTAGCATCGAGGACGACACATGTCCGGCTACAAACAGACGAGGCAGCACAAAGGGATACAGCTGACAAAAAGCGAACACACTCGGCTGCAGCTCAGCAGACGTGGACTGAAAGTGGACCAGTGATGATAGGACTGTGGACAGCACCGGTTTGCTCCAAGTCAGCACCATGGAGAGTTCTTGCTGAGCAGGCAGCGAGGGAAATAGAGCACACAAACTGAAAAGGCGACTCAAACAATACAATAACACCATGGACACAGATTCCAGCAACGTGCCGCTCTTTAACTGTGATATGTTCAGTTGAATTTAAAACAAGTCAAACAAAGACAATGACGACTCTGGTGTGAGTGGGGTGTAGTTTTAATCTAATCTGTGCGAGTCTAGGTACCTTGTAGGGCTGGGCGATATGGAAAAAATCATATATCACGATATGGACTTTTTTATATCACGATAACGATATATATCACGATATATACAACACGATGTGTGTGTGTGTGTGTGTGTACAGGAAAAATTTGGACCAAAGTTTTTTTATTTTATTATTTTACTACAGATAGTTACAATTATAAGAATGTGAACAAAAAGAACAAGGAAATTTGGACCAAAGTAGAAACTAGATCTACCTTAATTCAAGGAGTACGATTATGGAATGACTTAATGACAAATGTTAAGGAAGCCAAATCATTCCTTGTATTTAAGAAACTGGTAAAAAATGAATTGCTAAAAAAATATAAATGAATCTAATTTAATGTGTGATATATGTGAATTGAAAATTGACTGAGTTATTTACTTATTTTGTTATTATAGAAAATATTGTTTGAACTGTTATTAGATGAATAAGGAGCAGATTTAATAAGATTTATTCTTCATCTGCTACCTTTCATTTTATTTTTTTTCTATTATGAATACGTTAATTGTTGTATTTCATATTATAAAATGAATAAACTAACAAACAAACAAACAACTCCTTTTCTACTTTGGTCCAAATTTTTCCTGCAGGTGGCGGTAAAACAACAGCTGCTAATGAAACTCACGAAGAAGAAATCCGCTCTGAAGTTTGAGTAAACAAAGCAAGAAACAGAAAAGAGAAAACGTTGCGTTTGATTGCGGTTCTGTTGTGTCTCTGGTCTGTTTTGTATTGGTTAACTGGACCCGAGTTCGGACTCGGTTGGACTCTGGGTTCGTGTCCTCTGGACCCATTTTGTCTCCGAGTTTCAGCGGAGCGAAATAATGGAAGCTAACAAGGTGAGCTTCCCCCTCTTTTTGGTAAAAGTTATTCTTCTTGGGCTGCCTGTGCAGCTGTTTTCTCCTTGTTGAGACACCCACAGATGTATATATATCTATGGAGACACCGGCTTCATGCGCCTGCGGCTCTGTTGCTCTCGAGTTTAACAACGTAAAGCATGTGTCGCAAGCCCGCGCGTGCGTCAAACATAAAGCAGCGCCGTCATCTCGCAAAACCCCATATGAAGCTTCTTTGCGACAGTTATTTTTTTATTCTTATTTATCACGATAGAGACGATAGAAGGAAAGTAGCACGATAGACACGTTTCTATCGTCCCCACGATATATATCGTCATATCGCACAGCCCTAGTACCTTGTAGACAACGAGGCCTCTCATGCAGTTATAACAAGCGGTACGCTGATGCACCCATCACTGACAAACTTGAATAGTAAATGTGTGTCGTTTTCAAGATGAGTGTTTTTCTGGACTGGAATTTCCCCTTGGGGATCAATGAAGTATATTGAATATTGAGTTGAACAGGGAATGCAAGTAAACCTTAATGCTTTAATATATTCAAGTGTGTAGGAGTTTCACTGTTTATAATAAGTAGTTTGTTTATTGCTTATCTGATCCTGGGAAGTGGAGGGAGCAATTTATCCACCTGGTGGCCTGGACCATAGGTTAACCTTCGGCCACCCCAAACTTTTGAGGAAACTACTTTTAGGGTGATATAAAAACTAGAAAGCATACCCTGATGCATGCTCAAAGCATAGTTTCCTCAAATGATAGGGGCAGTTGATATACAAGTATAAAGCAACCCCTCGATTATTGCAGGGATTATGTTCCAGACACCCCCACAACAAGTGAAAAACAGTTAAGTAGAAATGCTATATTTATTTTAGTATTTATATACAGTATTTGCCACCATAAACCTCAATTCGCCCTATAAGTCGCATCAGTCCAAATATGTCTAAAAGTGGAAAAATCCATAAATACATTGATTCAACATATACAGTACGTTGCATCTATTATGTGTCACTGCTGACAACCTGGAAATGTGGGCCAGTGTGCCAAAAACCGATTAGCTGCCAAATGGCGGCCGCAGGAGCGTGCACGGGAGGACTTTAACATGTATTTAACAAGATTAACACTTAGAATCAATTATTTTTTACACAAAATTATAGTAAAGGTGTGTCTTAGTCTAACTTTTGCTTAATAAATGCACTTTGACGGTCAAATCAGATGCATTTTCAAAACCCGATGCACGGAAGCAGGCACGCGCAGAGGGACGAGTCGCTGTGCATTTATTTGAAATTTAACAAGATACACAACTAAAAACAATTATTTGTTTGCTCGAAATTATAGCAAACGTGTGACTCAGTTGAACTTTTACTTACCAAATGCACTTTAATGGTCAAATTAGCTGCATTTCACTAGGGCGGCACAGCGAAATGAAGCTGATTTGACGGTTGCTCCAAGCAGCAAGCAAAACGAAAGTGGCAGGCTATGGCAAGCCAATATTGTCACTAGCCACTTTTACCTATTATACCAACTCATGTTGATTATACACGACTCAACGGCATGCCATACTACTCGAGTGCCATCTAGTGGCTGAAAATGGTAGTGTTCAATATTTTCAGTCATAATGAATGAAATGTCATATCTCAGCCAAAAATGTATTTATAAATATGGGAAAAAAATCCATAAATACATCACTTTGGTACATAAGTTGCAGGGCGTGCAAATTATGCACAAAACTGCAACTTATAGGGTGAAAAATACAGTATGTTTTAAGGCTTTATAAACCCCTCCCACACTCTTGTAATGTTCTAAACTCTTAATCCTATGTCATATTAACAACATATGTATATGTACTGTACAGTCATATTTTATATGCACCTGTCTGTAGTATTAGTTTTCCATTAACTTTTTATCTGTAACGGCAAAAATCACGTGAGTAAAATTAAAGTTGACATTCGTTGAAAAACTGTGAAAGAGCGAGACCGTGAAAGTTGAACCGCAAAG
>JBBPBX010022537.1:0-18040 GCA_038048925.1 Garcialebias charrua
AATGGGAGGGGAGGCAGAGCAGGCAGAGTGTTTAGCATTCTGACTGCCTGATGAACAGAGCTGTCTCTCAGTCTGCTGGTTCGAGCCTGGAGACTCCTCAGTCTCCTCCCTGATGGCAGCAGTCTAAAGCGGCTGTGTAGTGGGTGTGTGGGATCACCTGCCATGCAGTGGGCTTTCCGAGTGAGGCGTTTGCTGTGTAAGTCCTGCAGTGAGGGCAAGGAGGTGCCCACGATCTTCTCAGCTGCTCTCACAATGCGCTGGAGGCTCTTGCGGCAGGATGCAGTACATGCACCAAACCACACAGTGATGCAGCTGGTCAGGACACTTTCTATGGCACCTCTGTAGAAGGTGCTCATGATGGGGGTTGAAGCTCCAGCCCTTTTCAGCTTGCGGAGAAAGTAGAGACGCTGGTGAGCCTTCTTTGCCAGTGCTGCAGTGTTCCTGCTCCAGGACAGGTCCTTTGAGACGTGCACTCCCAGGAACTTGGTGCTGTCTACTCTCTCCACTGCGGTGCTGTTGATGGTCAGAGGGGCATGTTGGGCATCCCTCTTCCTGAAGTCCACAACAATCTCCTTTGTCTTCTCCACGTTGAGAGTGAGATTGTTGTGTCCGCACCACAAGGCCAGGCGGCTCACCTCGTTCCTGTAGTCCGTCTCATCGTTGTTGCTGATGAGACCCACCACTGTTGTGTCGTCCGCAAACTTGATGAAGTGGTTGGAGCTGTACGATGGTGTGCAGTCGTGTGTTAGCAGGGTGAATAGAAGGGGGCTCAGCACACATCCTTGTGGGGCCCCTGTGTTCAATGTGATGGTGCTAGATGTGTTACTCCCGACCCGCACTGTCTGTGGTCTCCCGGTCAGGAAGTCTAGCAGCCAGTTACACATTGAGGTGTTCAGCCCCAGACTGTCCAGTTTAAGGATGAGCTGTTGGGGGATGATGGTGTTGAATGCCGAGCTGAAGTCAATGAACAGCATTCTAACATAGGAGTCCTTCGTGTCCAGATGTGTGAGAGCTGTGTGAAGGGCAGAGGAGATGGCATCGTCGGTTGAGCGATTAGGTCGGTATGCAAATTGGAAGGGATCCAGGGAGGCAGGGAGGACAGATGTGATGCTTTTCATGACTAGCCGTTCAAAGCACTTCATCAGGATGGGGGTGAGTGCTACTGGGCGATAGTCATTGAGGCATGCGGGCGTTGCCTTCTTTGGGACAGGGATGATGGTGGTGGCTTTGAAACAGGTGGGGACGATGGCCTGGCTCAGTGAGATGTTAAAGATGTCCGTGAAGACCGCTGCGAGTTCCCCTGCACAGTCCTTCAGCACACGACCAGGTATGTTGTCAGGACCAGAGGCCTTCCGGGCGTTAATCTTGATGAATGATCGCCTTACGCTGTCTGAGGACAGCGTCAGCACCTGGCCATCAGGAGAGGGGGGGAGTTTATGTGCTGGTGTGCTGTTACTTGTCTCGAACCGAGCATTTGAGATACAAATCTCACTTATATGTGTAAAGTAAATAATTTGGTAGAAGCTAATATTGCACCTAAGTAAATCACTTTGGACCACAGTGTTCTTTAGACTCAAAGCAGGTTATGGTGCAAACTAAAACACAGCTTGTGTTGGTGAGATGTTGAGATTAGTCACAACAGATAATGAATAGTGCAAACTCTGTTTGGAGGCATTTAGACAGACAAAACTATAGCCTTGTTATCTCCCGCTTGACAAAAAAGATGATTTGTTTCAAAAAGCCATTGTCATTGGTTAATTGGTCACTATTGAGATCTGCAGTAGGTGTGGAGGTGTGTTTTACAGTGTAAATTAAAAATAAGATGGGCAGCTCTTCACACCAAAAATAATTTCTGATTATGAAAATACTCATATCTGTCTTTATCCTTAATCTACTTTTTTTTTACTGAACTTGAACAAAAAAAAGAATAAAAAATCCACATCTTGTAGATTTTGTAAAGGTTTTGTTATCTTTTTGTGGCTTTTTAATTTACAACCCTATTAATGTAATTTTTAACAGATGGGGGAGGGTTGGATCTTTACATCTAGTACATATGTGTCAACTTCAAGGCCCGGGGGCCAAATGTGGCCCTCGTTGACATCTTATCTATCCCAAGATGTTGTTTTAAATGTAAAATTCTTTAAGCACTTTTTTTCAATAATCTTTGATTATGATGTCAAAAATGCAACAGAGAACGTCAAATGAGACCAACCAAACTCTTGTGAGGAACCTGCAGTCAAGAAAATATGTTGTTATCTAGCTTGAGTTCATGTAGATTCTGAAACCGGCCCTTATTTTGAAATTTTTTTTAATTTTGGCTCCCTTTTGTAAGTGGGTTTGACACCCCTGATCTAGTAGAACAGACGCCTCCTTATTAATGCAAATAGGAGACATGTGTAGAAAGTAAGCCGAGATTAAATGCCTAAAGATGGCATGATTACACATCTGTTATGTTTTTGTTTTGTTTGTTTGTTTGTCATTTCTGTGCAGTTTTTGTCCATGACCTTTACTCTGCACTTTTTCTCACCTGCAATAGTACCTAACATAAAAAACACACAAAAGAACCCCAGACCAGCCACCATGTGTGATGCATTAGACGTCTGCTCATTACCATAGGGATACAGGTAGTCCCCGACTTACAAGCGAGTTCCGTTCCTACGACTATCTCGTAACACGAAATCTCGTACGTCGGAACCCGAAACACGTGTTGCTCGTAAGTCCGGATTTTCGCTCGTAAGTCGGAAAATTTATGCTAGCGCTACTACGAACACTCGTTTTTCATCACAAATGTTCATACTAGTTCATAAACATGCTCAGAAACTTGTTTCCAAACGGTTAGCTAACACACTTTCATCTAAAAACACATAAAAGTGCTGTATCTTTTGTATGTTCTTTACAAATTTACTGCTCGTTCGCCAGCTCGTAAGTCCGGAACCTAAGAGCACTCGTAAGTCGGGGACTACCTGTATAGTTCATTTCCTTGTACAATTTTTACAAATACACATACCGGTATATACCTTGATGTATAATCATTCATCATATTTACAAGAAGAGACAAATGAGTTCATTTACAAAAAGTATGTTCAAGTTTGTTGACAGCATTGATTGCATAAAAAATATTTGAAGTACAGTAGAACCATCCATCCATCCTTCCATCCATCCATCCATCCATCCATCCATCCATCCTTCCTTCCTTCCTTCCATCCATCCATCCTTCCTTCCATCCATCCATCCATCCATCCTTCCATCCATCTTCCGCTTGTTCTGAAGTCAGGTCGCAGAGACAGCAGTTTGAACAGGGAGGACATGTTTATTGTTGTTTCGTGTTGTTTATTGTCGAGTTAAGGTTTTTCAGTTTTGCAATCCACTTTTGACATCTTCCAGTCCGATTTGTTCCAGCTCAAACTGGTGTTAAATGCCAACAAAACCAAAGGGATGTCGTTTTCAAGCAGGAAGTCGGTCCCAGCAGTTATTCCATCAATTTTATTCTTGAATGGGTTCTTATTGAGTTTGTCGATTCCTACAAATATTTGGGTAGCGATCAATTTACATCTCTTTTTTAAGCTTCACATGGAAAACCTAGTAAAGAAACTGAAAGTTAAACTGGGTTTCTTTTTCAAAAGCAGATCCTGTTTAAGTCTGAATGCTNGTAACTGTGACTTTCCTTCCCTCCATTGATTACGGTGACATTCTACATGAATGCTCCTACAAGCACCCTGCAGATGTTGGATGCTGTCTATCATGGTGCACTAAGATTCATAACTGGCTGTGATTATACCCACCACTGCACCCTGTATTCACTGGTTAACTGGACATCATTAACTTCACACAGACTCTTCCACTGGTACATTTTCATCTTTAAATCACTTCTTGGTCTGCTGCCTTCATACATCTCCTCCTACATGTCTCTGCGTGAGTGCAGCTACAGCGTGCGCTCTCAGGACATGATTACCTGCAGTGTTCCCTCAGTGAGGACTGAACTGGGCAAAAAGGTCTTCTCCTACTCTGCTCATGTTTCCTGGAACATCTTGTAAAAAGATATGAAGCTCTCGACCTTGACCTCTCTAAATGTCTTCAAGCATATGTTAAGTTCATGGCAAAAACCAACGCAGACATGTTCCTGTTTTTAGTATTTTACATCCCTTTACAATGTAGCTGTTTTTTATACATTTCTTTTAATTGTTCTTCTCCATTTATACGCTTTGTATGATGGTCTGCTGTTGTCATCACTCTTTGTTAAATCAGGTCTCTCTTGTAAATGAGTCCCAGAGGCTCAATGGGATTAACCTGTATAAATAAAGGTTGAATGAATGTACACTAGATACAAAGTGAAATTTTTATTTCTATGCATGGGTGTCAAAAGAGAATTTGCAGAAAATGTCTGTTTTTCTTGTCTTTTGGCCCCCATGCACGCAAATAAAATCTCAAGACCATATGATGATCAGCATTATAAGGTAAATAAGCATCATCAATTCATATGCATTACTTTACACCCATACATAAATACATATGTTCCTCTTGGTTTTATATCAGTGTTTTCCTTCAAATGACAAAATTGAAGCAATTTTGGTTAAAACCTAAAATACGCTGTGTGTGTAATCTTGTATAATATGAAATCTGTCACGTGCTTTTAATGACTCGAACTACCAACACACCAAATTTTAGTTAAAGTTCCTTTAAACAAGACCAAGTTAAAGCCATAGTTTGGCTGGACAGTTGTGGTGGCCATCTAAAATTGGCCTCAATAAATTTACAAGTTGTAGATGTACCTCAAATGTGTCATTAAAATACATTCTGTGGCATATGAGAGGTATTTTGGTAACAGACATACACACATATGTGAATGTTCAGAAGCAGGCAAAAACAACAACAACAAAAAACATTAATTTGATCATATTTAGTAACAATTGCCTTTAAAATCGATCCTTCTCTATACTTTTCTTTTCAAATTCTGCTTCTCCAGCCTCCCACACTTCATTCTTCACACTTGCAGTTAGGTTTTGCATAGAGAAGTGACACTCCCCTCCCCCCTAATCATTTAAAGTTTTTTTTTTTACTGTGGGTGAACTCTGGCTTCTTGTTACAGAAGGTAAATAACATAATTATTGAGGGACATGGTGCCATCAGAACCCTACTGAAATGTATTTCACTGAAGTGATTGCTCAAAATTCCCAAACACATTTCCTCTGTGTGGACTGTGTGTGTCTGTTCTCTGGTATTCTGCACAGCTTGTGGAAGTGTAGCGACATTTGGATAAAAGCAAATGTTTTCCTGTGACAAAATATCCCCATTATTGTTGCCCGCCTCTGAGGGGCAGAGCAATAATGCTTTTGCTGCTTTTTGTGTGAGCGTGTGTTTGTCTGTAGTGTACCAATAGCAAAATATCATATACATCGCTGAAGGAATAAAAAAAAAAAAAACCTCAGTAAGTAATTATTGTATGAACATGCATAACTGAAAACAATTTGTAACCACTCTGATTCAAGATGACAACCACAGCAAAACATTTTTAGCAAACATTAACTGTTGTACTTCTGTCAGTTTAACAGAAATTAAGCTCAAACTTGGCACATTTGTAGCTGAGATTGAAACAATCAAAAGTTTGAGTATTAACAGAAAAACACAAGATATGATAAAAAATAAAAAAAAACACAAACTGGGAGTGGTGGTGCAGAGTTTAGAGAAGGTGAGCCTGTGATTGGAAAGTCACTGGCTTGACTCCCCGGACAAACGTCAAAATGTGGGTGGGAAAGGTGAAGCACCCCCACCTGCCTCCCCCCTCATTTGCCTCAATCTGGGCCCTTGAGTAAGGAACTTAACCCCCACCATCTGCTCCCGAACAGGTCTCTCTTGAAAATGAGTCGTCATGACTCAATGAGACCACCTGTATAAATAAAGGGTAAATAAAATTATTGATAAAATGAGTTTGAACCTGCCATTACAATACCTAAAAAAATAAAAAATAAAGCCATAAACTCTGTGTACCCATTTACAAAACGTCACATGGCCTAATAAGCCTATTTTTTTTTGGAAATTTTCCAAAAAGTTACATTTGTGTATACTGTACATCTACATCTGATTAACTGTTCGACTCAATTCAAAATAGCCGCCAAAGTCGACTGAACTTAGAAAAAAAAATAAAAATGCTATCACCCAGGTATTCTAGTTTTGTTTGAAAATACCTGAGCACTTGTGACCACACATAAAGATATGTGCAACATCTTTTCTTACAATTTTGTCAATTACTGTTGGAGTTAACTTTGTTGGTTTGTTAGCAAATTATCTCAAAAACCACTTGACAGATTTTAAGGAAACTTTCGGATTTTAATTTGTCTACTCAGGTGCAACTATTAACATTTGCAGACAATCTCGTTCAATATGACTGCCGCTGTTCCTTGACCTTAGCATATAAAAGTAAAAAGCTACAACTTTGTGAATTTTACAAACACAATTTTGGTGGTGCATTGGCTGAGAGGCATCATGGCCACACATTCAGTTCACACATCTTAGTTTAAAACGCTGGCATGCAAAGTGTCCTGCTGTATACATTTCTTTAGTGGAAAGCATTGCATGGAAAGCTCTTCCAGTCTGTCAACAGAGAATAATCCAAACAGGTGGCTGTCAGTTTCCAGTCAACAACACAAAGACAGTGGCCTTTCTCTGCATTCTCATGTGGTACCATTTGTTATCTATTCTTGCCGAGTGTTTGTTTAGTCATAATTCATTCCTTGGACCAGATTACAGTACACCTGCAGAACCATCATGACAGGCACATAGCAAATACTGTAGAGACAAACAGAAGTGTGCAAATGATAGAGGGAGGGAATGAACGTGGCAAGAAAAGGCTGTGATTTTGAAGGAACAGATAAAATAAAATGAAATTATGTGAAACGGCGAATAAGAGGTGGCGAGGAAGGTTTAACCTTACCTAACAGTTGTATCTCTGGAAAAACTCAATGGTAGAATGGTGTTGAAAACTTCTGCAAAAAATGGATCAATGCACGAAGTCAAAATGTATCTTTTTTTTAGCAGTCCAGTTTCTGCTGTTTTCCCCCCTTTTAAGAGGTACATATACAACAGGAACCAGTAGACCTGGCTCCATGTAGGGTCTCTAAAAGACATACAGTATAGGAGCAGGTGCAGACCTATTTCTCTGCCATCAAACACTCTACTGTCTAATCTGGTTTGATTTGCTCACCATTCAACCTAATAACATCTGGTTAACAATGCCTTTGACATTTGAGTTGAGCAACAGCTTTGCGTGTTCATCCTTGACCTTTTTCCCTGTGAGCAGTTTTAGCATCAGGCCAAAAAGTGTATCTTTCTCTTTCTCAACCATTTTGGCTAAAATAAATGTCAGGGCCAGGAGGCTTCAGACTGCATGTAGACTTGATTTGATGTTGCAGGTGGCTGTTCTGAATGTGCCCTGTGTCTTTAAATAAAGTGAGTCTTAATGATTACTTAGCAGATAGACGATAATGTTAACATGCGTAAACATGGAAAACCAGCTCCTACAAGATGAATACGTAATGCTTGTGTCCAACAATCATTAAATCAAACCAGAAATTGTATTTTAAACAGAGTATGGGCTTTGACTGGGACATCCCAGGATATTCAACGGTTTCATTTATACCATTTGGGCGTTGCTTTAGAGGTATTGTGACATGATGTTGGAAATTTGCATATTTGTCACAACATATATATCTTATATCATTCAGCTCTGTTTGTTTTTGCAAAATAAATTATAAATATATTACAATTTCATTCCAAGTTATGGTAGTTTTTTCTCTGGGACACGCCCCTAAAAATCTGTGCACTTCCGCAAAACGTCATTGTGACGTGCCCGAGGGAAGCTGCTGCTCAACGCGCATGTAAATAATAATGGCGGAGCATGTCGAACAAACACGTACATGAATGTATTAAAGCAATCAAAGGGTTATTATTCATCCTATACAGTTATTGGACACTCGATCAATTGAAAAGTGATTCGAACAAACACAACCTATTGTTAGTACATGAATGTATTAAAGCAATCGAAGGGTTATTATTCATCCTATACAGTTATTGGACACTCGATCAATTGAAAAGTGATTTAGACACGGTTTATTTTTTACACAGTAGCTAAGTGAGGATAGCTTCGTGATGTGGCTTCTTTGTTCTTGGGCTGAGCTAACAGAGTCCCGGTCGCGTCTGAGATCTATCATTTTAAGACAGTAAATCATCCAAAACTCTCATTAATAAACCCTCCCTGAATAAAAAAACTTACTGATGTTACTTGATCGCGCAGACATAATTTAAAAATACATAAATAGCAACGTGGCCTGTATCTCGGCTAGTGTGTTAGCAGCTATCTCGGCTAGTGTGTTAGCAGCGAACAAACACAACCTATTGTTAGTACATGAATGTATTAAAGCAATCGAAGGGTTATTATTCATCAAATACAGTTATTGGACACTCGATCAATTGAAAAGTGATTTAGACACGGTTTATTTCATACACAGTAGCTAAGTGAGGATAGCTTCGTGATGTGGCTTCTTTGTTCTTGGGCTAAGCTAACAGAGTCCCGATCGCGTCTGAGATCTATCATTTTAAGACAGTAAATCATCCAAAACTCTCATTAATAAACCCTCCCTGAATAAAAAAAATTACAGATGTTACCTGATCGGCAGTAAGATGGTCGCTGCAGACATACGACTCTTTGGTAGGACACCATAGGTCCCTCTTCTCTGTACTTGTCCATTATAGGTGAAGTTTCTCATCTTTTGGGAATTTGTGAATGCTCACTTGTTCACTGCTGATATTAGAACACCCAAATGTGCAACAACGTGATGGCATTTTTCAAGTTACACAAAACAAAGACGCAATCTTTTAGAAAAAGAATCTGTATGGAAAGCAGTTAACACACCAAACAAACGGGCAAGGCTCTGCCTCCTCCCTGTTTGCACGTCACAATGACGTTTTGCGGAAATGCGCGGATTTTTAGGGGCGTGTCCCAGAGAAAAAACTTCCATAACTTGGAATGAAATTGTAAAATATTTATGATTTATTTTGCAAAAACGAACAGAGCTGAATGATATAAGATATATATGTTGTGACAAATATGCAAATTTCCAACATCATGTCACAATCCCTTTAAGCCAGTGGTTTGCAACCCTTGTCCTCGAGGAACACTATCCTTCATGTTTTACTTGTTTCCCTGCTCTAACATACAAGATTCAGTGATTTTACTATGTCCTCCAGTTCTGCAGAAGCCTGTAAATCACCCATTTATTCAAATCAGATGTGTCAAAGCAGGGAAACAGCTAAAACATGAAGCATGGTGTTCCTCAAGGACCAGAGTTGGGAACCACTGGTTTACGCATCACTGCCCTGCTGAAATATGAACCACTGCTCAGTTTCAAATATCTATACAGCTAAAACATGTTTACCCTAATACTATAATCTCCCAAAGTTTTGCAAGTTTTTGTTTATAAAAGTCTTAAAGGCTTGGTACCAGGTTATTAATCAGAACTCCTGAATCATAAAAAGCTCTTTCTGTGTGTTCCTAGATCCTGACTTAAAACTAGACGTGGAAGTTATTTTTACACAAAACACTCTACCTTTGAAAATTAGAGTTGCTCAGATCATCAATGATAAAATAATAATAATAATTATGGAACAAAGCCTTTGTTCTGATATTGAATGAGCAGACTCCTGCTACCACTGAACCTAATCAAAATTCAATGTCTGTATAATTTATGAATTACGATTTGGACAGTTATGTTTTCAAGTTCAATTAACTGACAGCCATCTCAGAATGAGTTGAATTGAAAAAGTATATTGTAGATGAACATAAATAGTACTTACTCGGTCCAATAAAATCCAACTAGTGGTTCATGTTTGTGTAACACACAAATTAACACACACCCGCTCATGCAATCACAACATCACACGCTTTACATAATGATAGGCAATACTGAAAATAATTTGCACATATAGGTGATGTGACAGAGACTTGGAGAAGATAGACTTAGACAAGAGGTGACTATCTGTGAGCAGCAGTATGGATTCAACCCAATAAAGAGTGATGCCATATTTGCTTTGAGGATGTTGATAGAGAAGTACAGAGAGAGTCAGAAAGGACTCTATTGTGTGTTTGTGGATTAGAAAAAGCATATGACAGAGTACCAGGGGCGGCCGTGGTGTAGTGGTAATGGCAGTCGTCTCCCGATCGGAAAGTTGGCGGTTCGACTCCCGGGACCCGCACTATGTGTCGTTGTGTCCTTGGGCAAGACACTTAACCCTGAGTTGCTCCCGGTAGGACTGGAAAGCACCTTGCATGGTAGTCTGCCGCCACCGGTTTATGAATGTGTGTAGCATTCAATATATGTGTAGCACTTTGAGATTTTCAGTAATGAAAAGTGCGTTATAAATTGAATTAATTATTATTATTATTATTATTACCAAGAGAGAAGGTGTGTTGCATGAGGAAATCTGGAGTGGGAGAGAAGTATGTTAGACTGGTACAGGACATGTATGAAGACAGCAGGACAGTGGTGAGATGTGCTGTAGGAGTGACAGATAGCTTCAAGGTGGAGGGGGGAGTGCATCAAGGATAGTCTCTGAGCCCCTTCTTGTTTGTTCTGGTGATGGACCGACTAACAGATGAGGTCAGGCAGGAATCCCCATAGACTATGATGTTTGAAGATGACATTGGGATCTGTGGTGAGAAAAGGTGGAAGAGAACTTGGAGAGGTGGAGGTATGCACTTGAAAGAAGAGGAATGAAAGTCAGCCGTAGTAAGACAGAGTACATGTGTGTGAATGAGAGGGAGGCCAGTGGAACAGTGAGGCTACAAGGAGCAGAGGTCGCAAAGGTGCAGCACTTCAAGGACTTGGGGTCCACTGTCCAGGAAAATGGGGAGTGTGGTAAAGAGGTGAAAAAGAGAGTCCATACAATTTTATTTATAGAACACTTTAAACAGCGACAAGGCCAACCAAAGTGCTGCACAAACAAACAAACAACAGGCAACACACACAATGAAGTACAAAAAATAGACATAAAAACATCGCAGATAATAAATAAAACGACCAAACACAGATCAGCTGGTGTTGAAAGCAACAGAATAGTAATGGGTCTTTAAACGGGATTTGAAAACTGAGAGGGACGATGGAGAAAAGTTTCAGTAGTGATTTACAACAAAGTGGCAGCAAAGATCAAAGGAAAAGTTTACAAGACAGTTTAGTTGTAAGATCAGCTATATTGTATGGTCTGGACAGTGACATTGAAAAAAAAATACAGGAGAAAGAACTGGAAGTGGCAGAAATGAAGATGTTGAGGTTCTCCTTAGGAGTGACAAGGATGGATAAGATCAGGAATGAGATCATCAGAGGTACAGCACATGTTGAACAACTGGGAGATAAAGTTAGAGAGGACACACTGAGATGGTTTGGACATGTCCAGAGGAGGGACAGTGGGTATATTGGTAGAAGGATGTTAGAAATGCAGCTGGATGGAACTGTTGGATGCAGTAAGAGAGGACATGAAGGTAGTTGGAGTGAGGACAGAGGAGGCAGAGGACGGAGTGAGATGGAGGAGGATGACTCGCTGTTGAGACTCCTGAAGAGAAAAAACCCAAAAGAAGAAGAAGATATAGGAAATGTGAAATATGTTCATTCAACCTTTACTGTCTTTATACAGGTTAATCCCGTTGAACCTTGGGGACTCATTTACAAGCGAGACCTGATTTTAACAAAGAGTGATGACAACCGTGGACAACAAAGTCAACAATAGACAATCATAAAGTTTGCATACACATTGAAAATAACAAGTGAAAATAAAATGGTATTCAATTTTTTTAACAAAAATAGTAATAGTGAAAGGTTATGTAATACTCTTCTTTCATCAGTGCCGTTAGAGGATGCCGCTGTAATCTGTAGAATCCACATGAGGATGATAAACTTAGAGCTAAATAATATACAGTAGAGCTTCTTTTCTTCTTAACTTCATTTATAATATATATATTTTTTATTCATATTGTTATTTAGAAATTCATAATATTAATTTGTTTTTTGTTAATCTTCCGCTAAGTGTAGCAACACAAATGAAAATTATTTGGATATATTGTTGGATGATGGAAAATACTAGTTGTTTACCAGAAATGATATGTTCTAGATTTATAAGCTCTAGAGTTGAGATGTACACAAAGAAATGTTGGATTGTTTGTCTCTAGGCTGCACATATATGCAAGCATATCGTTTTGCCCTGGTCCTTTGTGTTCGTGTGACAATTGCTTTTCCCTTCGCCTGCAGTCTGTTTGTTTTCCGTCGCCGGTTTGATCCCGCTTCCTGACAGCAGCTGAATCAATCACAAAGCCTGCCTGGCACGTAAACTGGCACAACTCATTGTTAAGATCCAAGAGGTGTGCGTGTTGCCTTCTCTGTGTTTACAACTCGCAGCGTTCTGCCGAGACATCAGACGTCATAATCATTCCTTATGGGATGACGGCATGCTTTGTGTATAACGTGTAAAAAAAGAAGAGGAATTGTCGCAACAAGTGGTGTGAATCTACGCCCCTAACATGGTATTAATTTTCAGAATCCTCCTGCAATGAGATACACTACATTTTCCTTCACAAATTGTCTTTGGAATTCCTATCTCCATGATTGCCCCCTTGTTTCCATATCTGCTCCATTCCAATCTCTACCCCCTCGTGCTTGGAGCTCCGTGATGGTGTTGAATCACTTTATTGGCCTGTGTGCACTCCTCGTATTGTCTCGCAACACAGCAGCACGTATCACGGACGGCCGTATGCGGAGCACGGTTTCGAAAGATGAAACCTTCCTGCAGCTCTGAACTGATGAATCTTATAACGTGTGAGACAAATGACATCACAGCCAGAACTCGATCAGATAGGAGCATCTGCAGACAAGAGTGAGGCATCTGTTTGGCCTAAGGGTGGAAATCAAACCAATCTGTGCAAGTTAGCAACATTTTCTGTTGTCAATTTGCTGTTTTCTAACTGTTACTTACCTTTAAGTATTTCAAATGTGGGCTTTATGAATTTAATTGTAATGCTTGAAAGATGTTAAGCTCCATCAAATGTTAATTTGATTTAAAATCCACCATTCCGAGCTGTAAAAGTGAACCATTTCAGCATAGGATGAATTGATACATCGTGTCATAAAGATTAGTCGCTCCCCTAGATACGATGAGTTGTTACTTCAGGGAAATTGTAGATATCTCCTCTTCTTTCTCCTCATCCCATCATCCCTATTTCTCATTTGGTTTTATGGCTGGTGTGCACTGGCCACAATCCAAGCCTCCCTACTTCCTCCTCTCCAATCCCTCAGCTCTTTCCTGAGGGAGACAGGAAGCTAATGGTGTTGTGCTGAGTCCTCACCATTAATCAAGCCCCCATTAGCCGAGCACCTACAAAACTTTTTCATACATCGGGACACCCAATGAGGACTTTGCAAACAAAGCAAAGCAGCAACAAGTTGAGCTGACAAAGTCTTCAACTTTGAAGAGCGCCAAGAGACTGAGGGGGACACTTTTTTGTCACGGACCACATCCGGCGCTGACAGGATATGGTCTGTTAGCAGTCGTCCGGTTGATTTAAGAGCTCGTAAATTTTTTTCTTTTTTTTTTCGTTTTTACTGATAGATAATTAGTTATTAGCAGTACTGCATTTTAAATAAAAATAGCGCAAATCCGCTTATGAATTATAAAAGTTAGTCAATCCGCTGTAACGCTGACAAATTGTTTTGGTCCGCTATAAGCGAATTAGTGCTTTAGCGCTTCCCAGCGGTCTGGCGCCCACCTTTGAATGTCATGCAGCATTAAAATTTCTCACATGTGTCCACATCTATACAGTCTTCTGGCCACAGTATTAGCACCTGTCTGCTCCCCCACATCATGACAAGTAGTGACAATACTTGGAAACATTTAAAACCCCAGCAGCACCTGCATGACTTTCCAACATCTTTGAGATGGAGAGAAAGTGCTGAAACATTTTGCTTTTCATTTTCTGAATGTACAATGACAGTTTAGCACTAAATACCTTGACATCACTGATTATATCCAATTTGCTTTTGGATTATTTCCTTTTGAACAACAGGTTCAAATGGTTAATTTTCTCAGTTACATACTTTATGTCGAGAAAGCAATGTCAAATAGCCACTCAGCATCTGTCAAAAGGGTTTTTATTCCCTTCCCTTCAGTGCTTTAAGTGGGCAGGAACGCACAGGAACGCAATTCCACCACTTCTAAAATTTAACCCCGACAGTACCGGGACTTTTTTTTAGAGTACGGTGCGTTCCGGAACTTATTTTCGTCTTCTCCACTTGAAAGACCCATGGCAGACGGCATCATTTCCCCCTGACTGGATTTCAAGAAACAGCAATGTATCTGTCGACAATAAAACATCTTTGGTGGAGCGCGTCATTTTGGCCAATCACAACCTCAGGATAGACAGGGGGAGGAGACGACCGCGAAATCTGTAAAAAAAAAAAAACCTCTGTAGCGCGACTTGCGAGTTCAACAGAGCGCGAGGGAGGCGGAACTAGACGTGTGGGAGCTCTTGAAGCTTCACAAAGATAAAAACAACTGCAACATGCAGTTTTGAAATTGACGACACAAGAGAACCCCGCTGATGAAAACATGACGGAGTCATAAACTAACTAACTTCACCACTGTGTGTATCAGAAAACTGTAAAAAGCCCCTCCTAAATTCACTGTTGGTGGTTATTAAAATGTCACCTGCTCATTGGGTAAAGTTAATATTTTTATACATGCAGTTGAGTGGCACCATTGTTTAGTAAAATGGTATGTTGTGTTACAAATAAAACTAAATAAAAATTAACAAAATAAAAGTCAGTCTCACCCCTAAAGCCACTGTGATAAATTGTCACATTAATTTAATTATCTTAGCCACAGGAGAGAGTTTAAAAACAGGATTATGTCTATATGAACTAGTTGAATGAGGTGTCTCTAAAATATCCTGATTCATGATCAATAATAATTTAAACATTTTTTTTAATCTGTCCACAGGACCTGACTTTATTTTGTTAGATGTCTCTAAAATAGTTATTGAATCAAGTGTTTACATGGAGGTAAACATAGATGTTTAACAACTTGTTAAAACACACCAGAATGCAGGAAATGGCATTTACTTTATTCAATAATTTCTGGCAAAACATCTTCACAATTTAAGTAATTAGTTTTTACTGTTAGTTTATGTTTATTAAATTTGTTCATTTTTTTTTACAAAAGAAACAATACAAGACAATATCATAAATGATTGTGTACAAAATGTAAAAAAATGAAAGGTAGCAGAAAGAAGAATAAATCTTATTATATCTGCCCCTTACTTCCAACAATCAGATTAAACAACAATAATCAACCATGTAAACAATAATAATCTTCAACCAACTTTTTCCAACAATCAGATTAAACAATAATAATCTTCAGCCAACAGTACAAAATGACTAACTCTTTCTAATTTTCTAACTAATACAATACACATTACGCTATTTCATTTTTTTTTAACACATTTGTTTTGATCATTTTTTTAAATGTAAACATTGACTTGGCATTTTTAACTACATTCTCCAAGCCATTCCATAATCTAATTCCCTGAATTGAGGTAGAACGTCCCTTCAAACTGGTTCTGAATTGTGGTTTTACAAACAACTCTGTCCCCTTAAGATTATAACAACTTTGTCTTTTAACAAAGTGCATTTGGATATTTAAAGGTAATGCATTATTTTGAGCTCTATACATAACTGATAAAATATTATAGTCTACCAAATCATGGAACTTCAATAACTTTAGTTGATAAAATAATGTACTTGATGGATGACGGTAATGCTTTCTAGTGATAATTCTTACAGCTCTTTTCTGTAATACAAAAATAGGTTTTGTGATTGTTTTACACGCATTCCCCCAAACATCAATACAATAGATTAAGTGTGGAACAATGATTGTGTTATACAACAAATACAGAGCTTTATCATTCAATAGGTCTCTGACTTTGTACAGTACTGCTATCGATTTAGCTATTTTTATTCTTACAGAATTTATGTGTTGTTTCCATGTTAGTTTGTCATCAATGATAACACCCAAAAACTTCACCTCACTCACTCTACAAATCTCAACATCCTCAATTTTGAGTGGAACATCAACAGTTTTCTTTTTATTACCGAATATCATGTAATTAGTTTTTTCTAGATTTAATGATAATTTATTTATTTTAAACCAAGTTTGTATCTTGACAAATTCTGTCTTTATCAATTCCAACATTTGTTCTATATCTTCCCTAAACAGAAAAAAGTGGTATCATCAGCAAAAAGTACACATTTAAGGAGTCCTGACACATTTACCAAGTCATTCACATATAAAATAAAAAGCTTTGGTCCAAGTACAGAGCCTTGGGGAACTCCACATGTGATATTACAGAGGTCAGATCTTACATCATTTATTTGTACAAATTGTTTTCTATCTTTTAAGTAGCTAGATACCCACTGTAATGCTGGTCCTCTAATACCATATTTGTTCAGTTTTTCAAGGAGAATGGTGTGATCAATAGTATCGAATGCTTTTTTTAAATCAACAAAAATACTGATACAATATTGTTTTTGATCGACAGCAGTAGTTATTTGTTCCATTAATTCCATGAGAGCCATTGATGTAGAGTTTTTTGATCTAAACCCATACTGACTGTTGCTTAGAATATTTTGTTTATCTATAAATTGGTCTAGTCTGTTCACAAATAGTTTTTCAAGAATTTTTGAAAACTGTGGTAACAAGGATATAGGTCTATAATTGTTGAATACACATTTATCACCATTTTTAAAAAGAGGAACGACCTTAGCTACTTTCATATTATCTGGAAAAATTCCTGTTGAAAATGATAAGTTACATATGTATGTGAACGGCTCAATAACATGGCTCATTATGTCCTTCACAAACATCATATCCATGTCCACCCAGTCTTTCGATCTCTTGTCTGTAAGATGTTTTACTACATTCATTATTTCCTCTTTGTTAGTTCCATTTAGAAAAATACTATTTGCACAACCTGTAATTGAGTGGATCACATTTTTATCTACTTTTGGTATCTTAGCTGCAAGGCTTGATCCAACATTCACAAAATATTGATTAAATCCATTTACAATTTCATTTTCATCATGAATTTCATCGTTGTCTTTTACAAAATATTTTGAAATACCAGATTTTGCTTTATGATTCTTCAGGACACTATTCATTACTCGCCATGTTGCTTTCATATCACCATTACTTTTATCTAATAATTTACTATAATATTCTTTCTTATGTTTCCTTATAATCCCTACTAATTTATTTTTATACTTTTTATATTTTTCTTCAGCGCTCTGACTTCGCAATTTCAAGAAACATGAATACAAATAATTCTTTTTTTTACAAGCATTTCTCAACCCTTTTGTCATCCATGGTTGGTCAACGATATTTCTCTTTGTATAATTCGTTTGTACACAATTTTTTTCATACAGAGTTTCCAAGATATTCATAAACTCATCATATGATCTGTTCACATCATCAACATACACTTCATTCCAGTCTTGTTTATCTAGATCCTCTTTTAATTTTTCCAAAACTTTTTTTGATGTGTTTATGATCTTTTTCTTTGTTTTAACTGCTTCTGTGATACTTTGATCATTTTTATAGATTGTGAAAACTGGTAAATGATCACTTAAGTCGGTCGTTAAAATACCACCTATCACCTCTCCGTTTGTTATATTAGTTAGTAAATAAGTAAGTAAGTAAGTTTTGTTTATATAGCACATTTCACAGACATGAGAGTCACAAAGTGCTTTACAAAAGGAAAAATAAAATCATAAAATCACAGAAGTACTATACAAAAGGGTAAAACATAACAAACTCTAAATTCAATGTACAAAATTAACCAAAAGCCTGTCTGAAGAGATAAGTCTTAAGTTTTTAAATGCATCTGTTGACTCAGAGCAGTAAATGACTTTTACCTGAAGCATGTTAAAACATTAACAAAATCTTTTTTTTTTTT
>JBBPBX010022537.1:18046-28758 GCA_038048925.1 Garcialebias charrua
TGTCACCTTTTTCATCCCTTCTGAGTTTGCAGGTATGCATATTATTTTGACATTAGGGAGAGTACCGGCACTTGTTTTTTTCCACTTAAAGCACTGCTTCCCTTGTGTCCATAAAAGCCTTGATTTCACCCAGCAAAGAAAGAAAGTGCTGTAGTAGCTTACCCTGGGTCAGTCATCGGATGACAGTGTAGAAGAGCAGATATCCATGCTCTGCAGTGTATCCCTCAAGGAACAGTTTGAAGCTCTGATGTTGCTTTGCCTTTGCTCAAATGGAGTTGTTGATCTTAACAACAGGCCCCATGATGTGGTCAAATCCCATAATTTCAATGCATATAGTCTGTTGGTGAATGATGCAATTATAGTTCAGGAACTTTGGAAAGTCTGGGTCTGCTCTTAGTGATGGCCTGTCATAGTGGGTGCATCATCTGTTTTCACAGACACTTGCTTTACAACCGGGATCTTTTTTGCTACAAAGTAGTCATACAAAGTACATGCAGTGTACATATCAATTCCCCTAGTTGCTGTTTCAGTAGTAGCAAAGTTAAAAACTCTTCTTTTATGGAAAAGTCTCCAAATACCATCCAGATCAAAACAGCCAGCTGGGGTGTGTCACTCACAACGACAGACTCACCACACTGAATGAAAAGCATTTACACCAACACAGGTCTAATTCCAGCTGTTTTACCACATCTGTGAACAACACAGACAGTCTCCTGGCCACAGTATTAGCACCAAGTTGCACATAAGCAATAGCAGACACAATTTTAGTCTTATGTACATTTATACTCCCGGCACAGAATTTCAGTTACCACAGTCAAACCCTCCTTCATAATCCCAATATCAGAGAAAGTTCTTTTTGTGCTCAGTTAAGATGTGCTCCACTCTGTATGAAGCTTTTGCTGTAATGGACTGGGTACCTTTGAGAGTTGTACCTCAACTCTAATCCAATGATTCCTGGAGACTGTACCCAAAAACAGAGCCATCAAAGCTATATACTAACTTGTCCTTCTGGATAATAATTTCCAACGAGTGAATTTCAATAGGCCAGCAGAAAAAGGTAAAACACAGCAACAATATCAATGCAGGGTGGCATGGTGGGTCAGGTAGTAGAGATGCTGCCTCTCAGCGAGAAGGTTGCCAGATCAAATCCTGGCCGGGGGCCTTTCTGGGTGGAGTTTGCATGCGTGGATTTTCTCTGGGTACTCCGGTTTCCTCCCACAGACCAAAAACATGCATGTTAGACTGACTGGTAACTCTAAATTGTCCATAGGTGAGAGAGTGAATGGATGTTTGTCTCATTTGTCTCAATGTATCCCTGTGATGGACTGGAGCCCTGTCCAGGTGTCCCCGCCTGTTGCACAGTTAATGCTGGATATTCACACCACTGACCCCCTTGACCCAAAAAAGGAAGAAGCGGGTAAAGATAAGGCATGCATGGATGGATGGATGGACAGCATGCCCAGGACATCCTTGTAGTGGGCATGACCATGTCCACTCTAATACACCTGTGTACTTTTGAACTGTTCCAGAGATGACCTTTACTGACCTCTCAGTAAAGCAAGACATTTACCACAAAATGATTCCATTAGTTGTAATCGGAGAATATAGTCACCAAAAGAGACTATTTCTATCTTTGATTTTATTCTGATGTGATCAAAAGAATAACTTTTGTCATTTTCATGATATATGTTATATGCTGTTATTCTTTTAATATGGAGTATTACTGTGTTCACTGCTGTGTTAAAGTTGAAGTCTCGGGTCACAGAGACCCGGCCGCTTTGTTTAGAAAGGCAGAAGACAGTTAATCTGTTGTTTTATGAGAACGACTCCAGCTTCTCTGTCTTTTCCTAAACAAATCTCCCTCTGCTCTGGCTGTAACCTTGGGTCGTGATAACGGCAAGTGAATTGCTCGACTGGTCCACGGACCAATGAAAAAGACACAAGTCTCTCTCATCTCTTTGATCTTTTTTAAGTTCTAATTTTTGCTGAAACGCTTCAGAGTTTCTGGGAACTTCAAAGAGATGTGAACCTTTCCCAAAGAGCTGGGTGAACTCATGTCACACGCTAAGGACTCATCATCCAGCTGGGACTGATAACATGCTGTTATGAGTCCACTTCTAATGAGCGTAAGCTCAAAACTTTGTTTATTCCTTCCTGGAATAAGTTTATCTTGAAGTCAGAGGCCTGAAGCTGACGCATTTTCTGATGGTCGATGCGGAACCCAGGAGACGTTGAAAACGTAAACGAATAACCTGCTCAGAGGTACTGGTTCCCACAAGGACCCGTGCATCTGAAAAGCTACAAGGTCTTCTCTCTTACCGGGCTGTCGTCAAAAGGTAAAGAGCTGTTTACAAACGTACCTGGATTTTAGCAGAAGTCGGATGAGAAGTGTCACTTTGGTAACATGCTCACGATAATTTCCTTTAACCCATCTCTCCATCTTCCTCCTATCTTTTTCCCTCAATTCTAAGCTGGAAACTATTTTAAGCTAAAGAGCCCACAGACTAAATATGTTTAACATCCAGTATTGAAGTCTGTTGTGTTGAATTTAAGTGTGCTGACGTATTAAATTGAAAGAAAGTGAAATCATGTCAATCAAGTGTAATGGTGTTAATTTAGTGATTTATCTTAAATAAATGGTAGTGTCTTTGGCATACCAACTAAGTTAACGTCTCTGTCACTTAATGGCTTTGTTTATTTATCCATCATAAAGATCACAGAAATATTGGGTAAACTGAAAAAGAAAAGAATCCGTGAAATTACTATTCAATCTGAATAAGTAGATTAATTAAGGATAAAGAGGTCAGCTTAATACTGACCCCTGTTAAAATCCTTTAGTTACATCTGGGTGGCACTATATGTGTTTAAAGACACAATATGTGGTCTCCCTCATGTTCCCTTCATCCTTGTAAGAGATTAATAATCTGAAGGGATTTATTTTCTGGTAGAATAAATGTTTAAATAAAAACGTCAATGCAGTCTACACTGCGGTGAATTCTCTGAACAGTAACTTGCAAGTTCTGACACATTCAGTGCAAGCTACAGTTTCAGTCAATTTATTTTAAATCTAACAGCCTAGCTACTGACAAATTTATTAATAATGTGTTATGTCATACCTTTTCAAGAAAATCTATAAAACTAATTCATATCAAACATGCTGAGCTTGAAACTGTGTACAGTTTTGAATTACGATAGCTCAAATGTCTTCAAGAAGCAATAAAAAACTAGCCTTTGATTAACGTTAGATTTAGAGTACCTTGTCCTGGATTACTGAAAATCTATACTAAGTATTCACTTGTTAAAAAAGTCATTATTATAATTATTTCTGTCCCACCAATGCCTCTTTTACATTATTGGAACTGAACCAGATTACTTGAAGGTTGTCTTCTTGATCAAATTCCAAAAATGATATGTGCTGTATAGACAAGTTAAAACAAAATAAAAAAAGTTACAGACCAGTATTTTTCCACGGTGCTCAGTTTTCTTTCTGCCAAAAACCTAGCCTTAAATTTGACAAAGGCTCAGTTCAACATTACTTATATTTGCTGTCAGAGTTAAAGTGTGGTAAATGGCACTTTCCAATAGTTCAAACATGTACTTAGTCTGACAATGTGGGACTTGATTGAATTTCTCATACTGTACCCAGTTGTCTTGGGTTTCCTTGCCATCCTTTGATTAGCTTTGGTGCACTGTGCTATTTTAATATCTCAGTGCTCATACCTCTTGCGCAGTCGAGCTAGCATACATATCCAACACAGACAGCCATGTGCAACAGCACAGCTTTTTGCTCATTATGACTCAGAGCAATCTGCTGAGCTGGGAGAATCCAGACAGCAATTATCTAAGTCAGAGAGTCAGCAAGCAGCACTGCACTAGAGAAAGAGGCTATTAGACAGACACAACACCTTGTTCCCAGAGTTGGATAGTTTTCGTCAGACTACTCTGTGTTTCAGAGGCAATGACAGAGAAAAGAGAAAGCACTAACAGGGCCAATTTAATATGTTACAAACAAAAGTACGGGTGTGTAGGTGGAAACAAGGAGGAGGATTCCAAAGATGCTGATGTGACGGATTGCTGTGCCAAGAGAAATGGCATGCTGGAAGCTGAAATGATGCGTCAGTGGCACATAGATACAGCTTCTATATGTTGTATATGAGGGGGGTGGGGGAGACTTTTCAGCAACACATTCTGTTCCAGGAACTGGTGATATGTAGCACCTAATGAGGACAGAAAGCAGGTGAAACATACGCACACTTGAGTTGCTCTGTCATTGTATAACATCAGAAACAGGGTTATTTAAAGCCTGCTTTAAAATGCACCAGTCTTCCAAGAAAGTTTTTTCCATTTGAGTTGTCCGGGTTTTGTCGTCTCTAAAGGTAAACAAAAGATTGTATTTGGTGGTGGGGCTGGGGGTGTCTTCTTTTAGCTGTGTGCATTGCATGCAAGAAGGATTCTAAATACAGTAGATTTTCAAATTTCAAAAATGTATTTTGTTAATGGGAGGGACTCGGAGTAGAGCCGCTGCTTCTCCACATCGAGAGGAGCCAGCTCGGGCATCTGGTTAGGATGCCTCCTGGACGCCTCCCTGGTGAGGTGTTTCTGGCATGTCCCACCAGGAGGAGGCCCAGAGGAAGACGCAGGACACGCTGGAGGGACTATGTTTCTCGGCCGGCCTGGGAACACCTTTGGATTCCCCCAGAGGAGCTGGCCCAAGTGGCTGGGTAGGAGGAAGACTGGGTTATACCCCTCTGCGACCCAACCCCAGATAAGCGGGAGAGAATGGATGGATATTTTGTTAACATTAATTAGTTCTGCCAATTTAAAGGTCAATTTATGTTTACTGTACATATGTAAATAAGTATGTTAATTTCAGACATTAACAAACGTTACTTCCCACATATCTAAAAAAGCTAAGTCTGGTCCTCTGGACATTCAAAAAAACAAAACAAAACAAAAAAATACTTTTCCCAAAAAAAGTACTCTACTTTTTTGTTTTGTTTTTTGAATGTCCATAGGACCAGACTTAGCTTTTTTTAGATTTTTCTACCTGGATTATTGAGCATGCATCAGGGCACTTCTCACATACAGTACTCCCCATGCATTAGGCATGATAATCAGGCAATGCATCCACTAGATGATGGTGCAGATTTCAGTGATTACTGAATGAGGTTTGTTTCAGACAGCTGGAAACATGGCCACAGTAGCAATTAAGATCATAATGATTAAAATTCTTAGAAAGAGATGTAAAATGAAGCAGTGCAGCAGACAGTGTTGGTCTGTGTGGCCAGTGAACACATTCTGTGGATTAATTATTTTTACTGGCTCTATGATAACAAGTTCACACTGCCGGTTTTTCTAAAGTTTTATCATTTATGTTGCCTTACCTCATCTTTGTTCCAAAGCACAAAGGTTATATTTTGTCAATTTCCCCCCACAGTTATTGTGGGAAATACTCATTCTGCTGTTTGGGTACACACATAGAAACTCTTATAAAGTACTCAAATATTCTCAAAATTAACGCAGAGGATGTTCATGTTCAAGTTGAATTATCTTTATTATCCCCAAGGGGCAATTTGTCTCACAGTCAGTAGGTACACAAAACATCCGTACTAGACAAGACTTGAGACATCAAAGTAACAGTACAGAAATCATCAGTGTTCATTGAGAAGCCCGATCACTACACGGATGAATGTTCTACATCTGGACAGCAGATACCTGCGTCCAAATGGAAGCAACCTGAACTCACCATGGAGTGGGTGATCAGGATCTGCCAGATCTGCCTGGCCTTGTTCACTGACCGCGTCTTTTGTAGGTCAGTGAGGTTCTGTAGGGCTATGCCAGCAGTTCTGCTGCACACCCTGACAATCCCAGAGAGTCTGTTCCTGCTTTTACATGTCAAAAGTCCAAACCAACAGATGAAGGTGAGTTAAAAGACTCAATAAAACATGAATCAAACATTCTCATGAAAGTAGAATCAACATTAAAACCATAGAGCTTCTGATAAAAAATACATTCTCTGATGGGCCTTCTTACAAAGTGAGTTCACGTGAGGGTCAAAGGTCAGCATCTCATCAAGAACAGTTCCAAGATATTTATACTGATGCATCACCTCAACAGCTTCACCGCTAATGACCACAGGAGTGACAAAAGCTCAGTTCTCATACATTTGTTCATTTGATGTTGATTATAAAAGTCATCAGAGTAGTTTCTGAAGGAAAATATCTGGCCTAGCCAAGTTACTGCCTTCCTGTAGTACAAACGTCATTAAAAAAGTTGTTTCATCCTTTCTTGCCAAACCCTGTGTTAGATATTTTATCTAGACTGGTCCTGGTGTTTTTGATCTGCTCAGAGATGGGATTTTAATGAAATTATGACCCAGTTCTGACTGGGTTAAACTGGGCCAGCAACTCTAAAAAGAGTTTTCCTGGGATTCAATGTCCGTCAAGGAATAGTTTATTTTGCTTGCCACATCTCGTAGAAAGGCTTTTGAAGCACTGTCTCATATTTCCTTACACGTCAAACCACATAAGATCCGTTGAGATCACACTTAGTCACGCCCCCTCATACACTTGACAGGTTGGGCTCCCCTTCTGCGAAGGGAGGAGTCTAGAAAGTTATGATGCCACGAAACATCCCGCCCCTTCCGATGTTGATCCCGTGTCGTATTGTATCAGAGAGGCCAGCGCTGTAAACTGTAACCTTTTCCTGCCTTTATTTTAATACAGTTGATAAAACTTAATTCACATTTCCTTGATTTATTTAGTGTGAGTTGCCACTTCTGAGGGAGATCCGAGCCAGGGGGAATACGACGTGGGTCTGGAGGCGGGTCTTGAGTCCGAGAGGAGGCCCGCAGCCAGATCCTCGTTCAAATGCCGGAAAAATGTGTTTGATACAGTTGAAATTATCAAAATATAACTTAATGATTACAATGCAGCTTTGGAAATGCTTCGATTGTGCCTAAATATCCCCAAATAATTAAAATACTATGTGAGCCCGTGTTGCTTTGCTTTTCTATAACACTTTCAATAATCAATTTGCATATTTGCTAGTTGTTGGTAATGAGCCTGTGATAGTTTTTAACATGTTATTGTACACTCTTATACAAATCACGGTTCATTCATGTAAAATAGGCTGTAGTAAATTAAGTATAAAATAATCCAAATGCATCAACTGTTTTATACTTGCATTGTTTTCCTTTACATCTCGACTGAATTGTGAGATGCTGAACGATATCCACATTTAATCTTTGGTGACTTCACCTTCTATTCAGTAGACAAGGAGTGGCATCAATAACCAAGAGCAGCCGTTTTCCATTGCGGCAGCCATTTATGGCTTTCCACGTCTTGCATGACAGAAACTCTGCCAAGGTCTGAAATATATATGAGGGAGAGCGGGACAGTCTACCATTTCAGGACCTCCTATTATGACTGTGAATCAGAGTATTCTCCCCAGTGCTGAATAATTCATGAAAGGAAAGTATCTGCTAAGTCAGATTTTTTTTTTCTCTCTATGTGATGTAGGCAATAAACAAAAGCAGCCAGCACTCGTTTTAGAGTGGCGCTTGGAACAAAAAACACCACTCAGATCCCGACTGAGCGAGGGCACCTAAATACAATCTTTAATCTTCATGGGTAAAACGTATATCATTAAAGACGGTTTGTCCTTGGAAGAAATCCACTTCCAAAGAGTCATTAGAATTGAGAAGAAGTGTTTTGATCATTTTTACAAAACCCTGCAAAATTTGCATTGCATGGAGAGAAGAAAATACCAAGTGAGGATGAGCTGCAGAAGCAAAGGACTCTTCCAGTCGCCCCCTTTTGTTTTATTTAGTTCAGACGCTCCCTGTGTCTCATTACTCACACAGCAGTCTAAGAGCTCTTATTCATTCAAACCTCGCTAAAGCCCTGTGTCAGCATCAGCAACAGACAGACAGGAAAAATAAAAAGGCTGAGAGGAAGACAGGGCAATTAACAATTCAGAGGTGAGACAAACACTCATCCTGCACTCAGGCCCCATTTTTTATTTTATTTTCCTGAGGATGTCTACCGGTGGTTTTGCTATCCAAACCTCCATTAGCCTCCATGAATAATAAAAGGGAATAATGAGTGTTTGAACTGAGCTATCCCTCCACCCTTACTTCTCTTCCTGGACCTTAACTCCTGTGACGCAGCGGCTGCAGACAGAGCCAGCTCGTGTCTTTTTTTTCCCCACCTGACCTGTCAATCAATTCAGTAGGCGTGTCAGCAAATTACCAATCAGCGACCTCAGTTTGTCCCGTAGGTAAACGCTCTGCGCGCAGCTGCTCAAATGACATCAAGAATTTGGCGCGAAAATGCGAGCATTTCACGCGAGAACGAATGCAGAGCTGTGCTGGTGAACGCTTGCGCACACAACACGCGCGTAGAGCGGCGTACAGGCCGTACGCAGAGCTCTGCGTAAGGTAGTACGCCGCTGTACGCCGTACGTACGCAGAGGCACAAGTGTACCCCCGCAGGGTACGAACGCGCAAAGCTCAAATTTTACGACCGCGTATGCGAAGCGTGTTGTCTGACAATAAACTGCCCGGCACCGGACTGTTTTGTATGAGACACAAATGTATTAAATTCCCCTTCTTCATCTCTGATCTGGGCTTTTCTTTAGTTTTTTTGCCAAAAGTCAAGTGATCGCATCGCTTCTTCCTCCGTTGCTCCATGACTGAAATGATGAGAAATGAATGAATTTGTCACGAGTGAATTAAACTAGAGTCCTACGTGGCTGCGGGAAGTTCTAAACATTTCCTGATGGGCTGTGGACTGCAGGACCAGCGCTCCCTGTTTTTTTTTATTTTTTAGAACTTTTTATTAACATATTAAGTTTTAGAACACCGTCGGCTGCAGCCTGACAGCTCGTGCCTTTTTCTTTTTTCCCCACCCGACCTGTCAATCAATTCAGTAGGCGTGTCAGCAAATGACCAATCAGCGACCTCAGTTTGTCCCGTAGGTAAATGCTCTGCGCGCAGCTGCTCAAATTACGACAAGAATTTGGAGCGAAAACGCGAGCATTTAACGCGAGAACGAACGCAGAGCTGTGCTGTGAACGCGTGCGCACAGAACACGCGCGTAGAGCGGCGTACAGGCTGTACGCAGAGCTCTCCCTGGGCCTTTATAAATAGCACCCTCTCACAGTGGATCAACCAGTTTGCTGATGACAGCCGAAACCAGCTGCTCACATGATCAAGGAGGACCATCAGCCTGACGATGGATCGTTAGCACCCTGATGGTTGTTTGCTATTCACAGAGGGCTGAGTGATACTAGCAATAACAGCATTGTAAGAGGGGGACAGTTGAACCCGGAGGCCTCCACCTCTGTTTAATGATGGACGGTTTCTTTTCACAAAGATGGCCTCCTTTACTCCTCTCTCAAACCATCGTTCCTCTCTATCAAGGATGTGAACATCTTCATCCCTGAAAGAGTGACCGCTGGCCTGGAGATGAGTGTAGACTGCAGAGTCCTGACCTGATGATGTTGATCTTCTGTGCTGGGCCATCCTTTTGGCCAGTGGCTGTTTAGTTTCCCCGATATAAGACTGATCACAGCCCTCCTGACACTGAACAGCATACACAATATTACTCTGTTTGTGCCGGGGGACTGGATCTTTGGGATGAACCAGTCTTTGCCGTGGGTTTAAAAGCCACTGGGACGTTTTAAACCCCAGGAAAGGAGGCCATCTTTGTGAAAAGAAACCGTCCATCATTAAACAGAGGTGGAGGCCTCCGGGTTCAACTGCCCCCCTCTTACAATGCTGTTATTGCTAGTATCAATGGGCCCACAGCCCAAAAGTATTTCCTTCAACTAAACAGCAACAAAACAGAAGTCATTCTCGTCGGTACCAAAAACTCTATTTCAAAATCAGAACATCTTCTCGTCCCCCTTAACAACTCTCTGCTATCCCCCTCCCCTCAGGTCAAGAGCCTCGGTGTCATCCTCGACACCACTCTCTCCTTCACTTCACACATCAACAATATTACTCGGTCTGCCTATTTCCACCTCCGTAATATTAACCGTCTCCGTCCTTCTCTCACCCCCGCTCCACAGCCATCCTGGTGCACAGTCTTGTGACTTCCCGTATTGACTACTGCAACTCCCTTCTCTACGGCCTCCCCAACAAATCTCTCCACAAGTTACAGATGGTCCAGAACTCAGCTGCCCGTGTCATCACTCAAACCTCCTACTATAACCACATCACTCCTGTCCTGCAGCAGCTCCACTGGCTCCCGGTTAAATCACGCATCATCTTCAAAATTCTACTCCTCACGTTCAAAGCTATCCACAACCTTGCCCCTCCTTATCTATCTGACCTCCTCCAAATCCCCATCCCATCACGCTCTCTCAGATCCTCCTCTTCGCTACATCTCCATGTACCCTCTGCCCGCCTCTCCACCATGGGGAGCAGGGCCTTCACCTGCTCTGCCCCTCACCTCTGGAACGCCCTACCGCCAGACCTTCGAAACACCACCTCCCTTTCTCTGTTCAAGACTGCCCTGAAAACCCATCTCTTTAGACTAGCTTATCACTAACTTTACTAAATGTATTTTTATCTTCCATTTTATATCCTTTATGTATTTTATATTTCAATTTGTCGCTGATAATGTTTGCTCTGTATTACACTGTGTTGGTTTGTTAAGTGTCCTTGGGTGTCCTGAAAGGCGCTTTTAAATAAAATGATTATTATT
>JBBPBX010022537.1:28798-41322 GCA_038048925.1 Garcialebias charrua
TCTTACAATGCTGTTATTGCTAGTATCACTCAGCCCTCTGTGAATAGCAAACAACCATCAGGGTGCTAACGATCCATCGTTAGGCTGATGGTCCTCCTTGATCATGTGAGCAGCTGGTTTCGGCTGTCATCAGCCAACTGGTTGATCCACTGTGAGAGGGTGCTATTTATAAGACTGAGCTGAATACAGCAGCTCAGACTGAGGAAGTCTTTCGGACGAAAGACGAAACGTTTCTACAGTTTTTTCTTTTGTTTTGTTTTTGAATGTCCAGAGGACCAGACTTAGCTTTTTTAGATTTTTCTACCTGGATTATTGAGCATGAATCAGGGTATTCAGTTATTTCCTTCTGTGGTTCAGTTCAGTTGGACAGGAGCAGGTTTTTGTTGGGACTTTCAGGAAGCTCAGGTCTTTCTAGTTCTTTGTGTTGTCTCCGCCCCCTGCAGTGCTGTCTCCGCCCATGTCTTGGTGCTCCGCCCCTAACTTTGATAGCACCGCCCCCCTTGTTGAAGCTAGCCCCGCCCCTTTCATATAAAGCTGCCCAGCGTCTCACACAGACACAGTATGAGTTACTATTACCATCGGTTAAAAAGGGTATAAAAACATGGCGGATAGTAAAACCGACTTCAATACAGTCGTATTGTGAAAGTTCTGGGTGTTGGTGAAGTGCAAGGTGCCGAACACCAGATAACCCGGAGGAGGAGAATGAGCCTCGGAGCAACTGCAGGTGGAGGAGGTGAGTTTCTTCTTCTGTGGTTTTATTGAGGGGAGTTTGTATCAGATGGTGGACCGGGTTTGACGTCCTCCGGGCGCGAGGAGGAAACCAGTTTGCAGGAAGTTGTTGTTGGACGCATAGTTGCCAAGTCCGCTTATTTCAAGCGGCATTGGGCTTGTTTTTTCCTGGAGTCGCTTTTAAATTCGGTGAGCCGCTTGTGGCGGTTTTTTGTGCTTACCATGGGTGTTGCGTCGCTTATTTGGGCTTGTTTTGTGAAATGTACTCCTGAAGTTATTTTAAAGGTATTTTTGATGTTTCTCTGCACGCTTAATAAATATGCTGGTTTGGTGCTGATGTAGCTTTATTGTTTAAACTGCACAATACACTTATCAGACGGCACGATCCTGCATTACTCCGTTCTCTGCACTTTCTATCTTCACACACACACTGAACCCGCGTGCCTACGTCACGCTCTCTCTCGCGGTGCGTTCACTGACACTCTGTAATATACATGCACGAACACTGCTGTATACATTACAGTATTGTGACATCATTTTTGAACTTTGCATATAGTGACACCACATATATATCTTGTATCATTCAACTATGTTCGTTTTTAGCAAACAAAATGATAAATTAATGAAAATTACTTTCAAAGTGAGTTTAAAATTAAAAACCGTGTTTCTTCACGGGACATCCGACTACACGCGAATGCAACATTGTTCTTTATTCTTTGTCTCTGTTCTTTATTCTTTGTCTAGACAAGACAACGCTAATGTGAGCTCTAAGTGGGGTAAATATGGAAAAAAATATAATAAAGATTGGGAGAAAGAGCGTGCTCTTCAAGACTGGATCCGACCACAGATGGGAGAAAAATGCAAAATGTATTTTTATTTTTTAGACTGAATACGTTCTTTTATGTATAATTTTGCTAGATATATGTAATGCCATAATAAATATGTTTATACTGTTTAAAACTGCCTTTTTTTACACAATGGGATGGGTTGCCAGCTGGGCTTTTTTTGGGCTTTTTTTGAAAGAGCGAGCCGCTTGTTTGTGCTTGTTTTGAAGGAGCTGATCGCTTCTTTCGGTCTGGAGATCTGGCAACCCTGGTTGGACGTGTTGTGTGTTCAGTAAAGATGTTTGTGTTCCCAGGAGTCGTGGAGCCGGGCCGGCAGCAGAGCACCTCCTCCTCCTCCTCCCCACAGCTCCCTGCAGATCACGTGCTCAGCTCCGGAGCAGTGCTGTGTCCTGGTAAAGACATCCATCACTTTGTTTTACCTGCCTGTCAGCAAAATGTATGAAGAAGCGCTTAATGACACTTAGAAAGTGATCATTACAACTGAAGTCGGCCACATTCAAGATGGCCGCCACAGCCAAATGACTTTAATAACTTAAAATGAGCTGTAACTCAGTCAAATTTACAGATGTTCCCAACAATAAGAGCAGCCTGCTAGTGTTAATAGATTAAACAGATATTCTGCACAAAGTGTAGCCACAAATATTGACATTAACTCTGTCTGCCTGTTAGCAAAATATCTCAGTGACCATTGAATGTAATCAGTGAAACTTTTAGAAAACAATCTTTAAATTTTGGACTTTTGGAGTCAGTCCAATTAAAAATGGCCACCTCAGCTAATCAACGTCACAACATAAATATGGCTATGACTCAAGTGCTTCTGCAGATATTGGATTTGACGTGGTGGTAGCTGAGAGTCACATGCAACACGTCCTGTGAGCATCCATCCATCCATCCTCTTCTGCTTGTTCTGGTCTCGGGGGCAGCATCTTGAGCAGCGAGGTCCAGACATCTCTTTCCACATCCACCTCTTCTAGCTCTTCTAGATCTTCTCCTCCCAGAAGGAGTTCCCAGGCCAACAGAGAGACATGGTCTCTCCAGCGTGTCCTGGGTCTTCCCCCAGTCTGACATGCTCGAACCACCTCCGCTGGCTCCTCTGGATGTGGAGGAGCAGTGGTTCTCCGAGTCTCTCCTGATAACTGAACTTCTCACCCCGTCTCTAAGGGAGAGTCCAGCTCTGCAGAGGAAACTCATTTCAACGTCCTGTATCCACCATCTCATTCTTTCTGTCTCTACCAGAGTTCATGACTACAGGTGAGGGGAGGGACATAGACTGACCAGTAAACAGAACTTGGCCTCACAGCTCAGTTCTCTCTTCACCACAATGGACTGTGAGCATGTAGAGCTGTTGAAAACCATTATTTTAGTAATGGAGTAATCTATACATTTTTCTTGCTATTAATCGAGTAATCCAAAACAAAATTTGTCAGATTCTGCAGTAATTACTTATTTTATGAGTACCGTATTTTCTGTAATATAGGTCGCATTGTCCAATTATTGCCAAAGAATTGGAAAAATTCATATATAGGTCGCACCTGAATATAGGTCGCACCTACGTCAAAATGTGGACCGTGTTTAGCTCTGCTGCAAATGTCTCTTCCACAGGAGCGCACAGCAAGGCTTTTAAGAAGATTAACACTTAAAAACAATTATTTGTTTGATAAAAATTATAGCAAATATGTGTCTGAGCTGAACTTTTCTTTAATAAATGAATAATTTTAGCAGGATAAACACCTAAAAATATATATTTGTTAGCTGACATTATTGTAAGAGTGTGTCTCAGTTTAATTTTTGTTAATAAATGATTACAAATCAGCTTATTTTATAAAAAGCCATAAATAGGTCGCACCTGAATATAGGTCGCAGGGCATGCAAAAATGATAAAAAGCCGCAACCTATATTCCGGAAAATACGGTAATACAAATACACAGAAAATAACATTTAAGTAAACACCCATTTAATTCCTCTTTTTAAAATATTTACTGCTTAAAATGCAATAACACATTGAACCTCCATTTTCAGTTTCAAGTCTGTGCTTTAGCTAAACACTTGCTTTCTTTTTTCTCTAAAAAGCAAAAAACAGAAGATACAGTAAATAAATAAGTTTGGATTGAAGGTGGAGATGAACTTCTGGAAGTCTTCATCTTCCACCAAAGACGGTGACTGCATGTCTGTGATGATCATATTTAAAATGCTGTTCGTGAACTCAGCTGCTGCACAGCTGAACATCCTGGAGGCCTTCGAAGCTGTCCAACGTATGACTCTGCCATTTACTGAAAAGAAGTAGAATAAAAATAATTATTTGTTTGTTCATTGTTATTCCTTAATATATTTTCAAGTGCACTTCAATGGATATTCTAAAATTATTTAATATTGTTAAGTAATCTACACTTTCTGATGACCCTGTTGCATTCAAATTAACATTAGTATGTCAGATGTATTTGATTTATGCTTTTAAAGCGTTTATTTATGTGTGAGGTTTGAGGATGTTTTAATTAAAACCCTCTGTCACTGATCCAGCAATTTTCAGTCAGGTCATCTGGGCTGTTTCTTTTTCTTTTTTGTGCTGAAATGTTTCACCTTCCATCCGGAAGGCTTCATCAGTCAAGGATGAAACCAACTGTCGACGAGGGAGAGGGCCGGCACCAGAGGAGGTGGCGTGCCAAAGAGACCATCTTAGCACCAACATAACTGGTTTATTCCACTTTGGAGTAGGGCTGGGCCATATCATATCGTTCACGATAATACCGGTAAAAAAAAGCTTGGGGAAAAAAAATGATATCATGATATGCTAATTTCATGACGTAATACGTCAGGGCGCCCTGCCTCCTTAACAACCAAGCGCTGTGAACGACCAAACCGAACTGCACACCTCCCCTCCACCTGTCGGTACTGGTGTAATGCTAATTAGTTAAGCACAATACTAGCTAGCTAAAATGCTAAAAACAAACAATGCACGTCTCAGCTTCTCTCAATCCAGCTCTAATCTGCAGGTACAGACAGCTGTAGGGGAACACCTCACCTCAGAGACACATCATCTCAGCTCAAACAAACAAAAGAGTTCACCTCACGTTAAACAAATATTATTCATGTGTTTTGTGTTTGAAACTGTTAAAAACAAGATTAATCTATTTCCTTTGGAATGAACAGACATTTTATTTAGTCTTAGCTCACAAGCTTCTCAGTTTGACACTAAAAAGTAAGGGTCACTGTGTAAACTTCATTGCAACATGAACTCATTTTCTCATGAAACGGACAGACCGTTTTAATGAGAGCTTTTGTTCAACTGACCTCGGAGTTTCTAAAACATCTGAATTGTAACGTTGATGTCTTCCTTATCGAAAAGAAGTATTACTCCCAGAGACTCGTTCTCATGAAGATAAGACTACAAGAAGCCTTTGTTCAAACTAGGGCTTAACGATTTTGGAAAATAATCTACCGTAATTGCAATTTTTTTTTTCTATAAATTGCAATTGCGATTTAAAACGCTATTATTTTTTAATATCTTCTCAAGTATTTTTCAACAAACAGAAGCAATAAATCAATCTGTTTTATAATAAACAATGTCAGATTTATTTAAAGCAGAGATTACAATAAAGCAAACAAATCTATGCCTTTTCTTTTCACCATTTCTATTTTTTCTTGTTTCATAAACATAATAGTAAACATGTTAAGTGAACTTCCTAACTACTGTCTGAACTTCACATGACAGTTAATAAATATAAAAAATTAGATATAAAAAAACTTACTGTTTGAAGTTCAAACAGTTGGGTCAGTGATCCCTGTCGGCTGATACTTTGCTTACTTGAAGTTGAAGCACTGGTTGTTGTCATTCTAGTCATGCAACCATCGTAAATGTCTTTGTGTGTTTAAAAAAAATTTTTTTTAAGTGTTGATAAAGATTTGTGTCACGTGACCAGTCAAATTGCAGCCTTCGCGATTAGAAAATCTCATTTTATCATATTGCGATATTATTGCAAATGCAATTAATTGTTCAGCCCTAGTTCAAACTGACATTACTTTTTACAGGAGGTGGAAAGTCGACAGCTACATCATTTGGTCAAAATTTTGTATGTTGTCAATTCAAAGATGTCATTTCAGTTTATTCCATATCTCCTTCTTCTTCTTCGTTCGGCTTTTCCCTCTTCAGGGGTCGCCACAGCGAGTCATCCTCCTCCACCTCACTCTGTCCTCTGCATCCTCTGTCCTCACTCCAACTACCTTCATGTCCTCTCTAACTGCATCCATATATCTCCTCTTTGGTCTCCCTCTTTGTCTTTTTCCTGGCAGCTGCATTTCTAACATCCTTCTACCAATATACCCACTGTCCCTCCTCTGGACATGTCCAAACCATCTCAGTCTGGCCTCCCTAACTTTATCTCCCAGTTGTTCAACATGTGCTGTACCTCTGATGATCTCATTCCTGATCTTATCCATCCTTGTCACTCCTAAGGAGAACCTCAGCATCTTCATTTCTGCCACTTCCAGTTCTTTCTCCTGTCTTTTTGTCCATGTCTCTGTCTCCAGACCATACAACATAGCTGGTCTCACCACTGTCTTGTAAACTTTTCCTTTGACCTTTGCTGACACCTTTTTGTCACAAATCACTCCTGAAACTTTTCTCCATCCACTCCATCCTGCCTGGACTCTCTTCTTCACCTCTTTACCACATTCCCCATTTTCCTGGACAGTGGACCCCAAGTACTTGAAGTCCTGCACCTTTGTGACCTCTGCTCCTTGTAGCCTCACTGTTCCACCTGCCTCCCTCTCATTCACACACATGTACTCTGTCTTACTACGGCTGACTTTCATTCCTCTTCTTTCAAGTGAATACCTCCACCTCTCCAAGTTCTCTTCCACCTGTTCCCTGTTCTCACCACATATCACAATGTCATCTGCAAACATCATAGTCCATGGGGATTCCTGCCTGACCTCATCTGTTAGTCGATCCATCACCAGAGCAAACAAGTGTTTATTCCATATCTGAATCTGAATCATAATCTTTCTTTAAGATAATACATTTGTCTTATTTTCTCTTTAAAAGGAAAACTTTAAGGCAGAAAACAGGACGTTAGATTTATAAACACAAGCAAAAACTTAAAACCACACCTCCTCTCGAGGTGAATCCATCTGATCTGTTTTACACACAGTTAAGTTTTACTTCTTCATTTAGAATACTTCATCACTCCCAAGAAAGCACTACTTCTGAGAGAAACTTTGAGAGAGAAGCAGCAGCTTCTGAACTTCTTCAGGGAGACAACTTCATCCTTTGAGCAGAGACGAGAGGAGAAACCTGTTTCTGCACTGAAATTCAGAGAATACTTCCTAGCAAGACATCCTAGGAAGAAAGACGAGAAGCAACTCTTCTGCAGACGTGTCGAGATGGGACGAAAGATACAGAACCGAACCAGAACCCTCACAGAGGAGTGGTAAATCCCAGCTGACTATCATGGACCTCTGTCCCTCTAACCGATGACAGGTAAACTTTGAGGAGACTTGAACCTCTTAGTCCCCAAGGCATCTGAGGCTGGTACCATAAGCGGTTGTCTGAACCATTCCTGATCATCTACATCCTGGTAGGACAAATACTTCAATGCTTCTGGTGACCCTACATCACAACTTATCAGACCTACTTAGCTCACCATACACCATTTAACCTTACATCACAGTAATTACACATTAAACCCAGAGTTCAGCTTAGAAACAAACAGTCCTAAGACTGCCTTTACGTTTCCTCATCAGACCTTTGATTCAAAGCAATTTGATGTTCATTTAACTTTGTCATGCTTGATTCACCATATATACCGGTAATCACAGATTATTTAATTTTATAATAAAATACATAAAATCAACTTATCGGTAATTTGATTATTTTGGCATATCTGTTGTATTACTAAATTGATGCACTTTAAACACAAGAAAAGAACTTGCTACATTATTTTAGGGTAAATATGAGACTGATTTTTCCTCTTAACGGGAGAGGTGGTGCCCACACAAGAAGTTATTTGCATATTGCAATGCATGCATATTTTATGATCTTAACTCATAACTGATAATTAACAATATATTTACAACCCCATGTCCTCTACATAGCTCAACTGTCTCCACCCCGCTCTGAGCTGCCGGTGCGGGCTGCGTCTCCCCCGCTCTAAACTGTCGGTACAAACATGTGTAGCTCAACTGTCTCTTGAGTTTCACAGTCAGTCCACGAACCAAGAGACAGGTGATCAGAGACAGATCAGTCAGATAAATGAATCATTCCTGCATGAACAGATGAAACTGAAACACAGACAAGCTTCAGGGTCAGCTGATCACCTTGTTACAAGTTCTGGAAGTTATAGCTCATTTAAAGACAACATATATTTTGTTGTAGGTTTCATTTATGCTCAACACATTTTAAGATTAATTTTATTTAGTTGTTTTAGGAAACTACACCTGCACTTTAGTTTTTGTGGTGGATTTTGTTGATCTATATTTTGTGCAGACTTTTTCAATCTAAATAACAGATCATTTTTATTTTTATACTTGGAGACTGAATACTTACTGTAACTAAATAAAGTAATTTCAGTAAAATGACCCTTTGTTGTTTTTTAATTTTATATACAGCAAAGCAACATGTTAAGTTAATTTTGTCAAATAAATAACTTTGATTTCTTTTTTTTCTTTTCTTTTTGGTTATGTCAAGAAATTTATTATTGTTAGAATGCACTGAAATATCACAATATAATATTTGAGCCATATCGCCCACCAATACTTTAGAGTAAACTGTTTGGGGAAGAGTTTTGTGTTGTGTGTTTCCTTCACTGATGAAGTTTCTGGATGGAAGGTGAAACGTTTCAGCACAAGAAAAAAAAAGAAACTGTCCAGATGACCTGACTGAAAATTGTTTGATTGTATCCCTGGATTATTGAGCATGGACTTTGTTGGTGTCTGTTATTGAATTGTTTTTAACCATCACATCTAAATGCTGTAAAAATAATTTTAATGGATTGGAAAACGAATCTTTATTAGAAACTGCGTAAGATAGAAAGATAATGTAAAGTTTGAGTTTGTAAATGGACTGCAGACTGTATTATTTAGTCTTATTTAGCTATAAACAAATATGACAGTAGTAATAAATGCAGATTAATCCCACTTATCAAGTCATAAAGAGCTGTAACAAGAAGAAGAAAAAAATCCTACTAACTCATGTAAATACATTTACACTGAAGTCTTCTTCTTCTTTCGGCTGTTCCCTCTTCATGGGTCACCACAGTGAGTCATCCTCTTCCACCTCTCTAACTGCATCCATACATCTCCTCTTTGGCCTTCCTCTTTGTCTTTTTCCTGGCAGCTGCATTTCTAATATCCTTCTACCAATATACCCACTGTCCCTCCTCTGGACATGTCCAAACCATCTCAGTCTGGCCTCCCTAACTTTATCTCCCAGTTGTTCAACATGTGCTGTACCTCTGATGATCTCATTCCTAATCTTATCCATCCTTGTCACTCCTAAGGCCAAGATACACTCGAGCGTCCTCACGATACGCCTATACGCAGCGTACGTACGCTGTGGCAAAAGCGTAGCCCCGCGTAGCCCCTCAGGGCATGTACGCGCAAAAGTATTTTTTTACTACGCATACGCGATCCGCGTGCGCGATACGCGGTGTCTGACCATAAACTTCCCGGCGCCGGACTGTTTTGTATGTTACACAAATGAAATAAATTCCCCTTCTTTATCGCTGATCGGGCCTTTTCTTTTGTTTTTTTGCCTAAAGTCAAGTAACCGCTTCTTCCTCCGTTCACTCGATGATTGAAATGAATGAATTCAGGTCCTACCTGGGTGCGCGATGTTTTAAATATTCCCTGGTGGGCTGTGTGCTGCAGGAAAAGCGCTCCCTGTTATTATTTTTATTTCTGAGAGAACTTTTTATAACATATATAGTAGAAACACCGTATCAGAACACCGCAGAAGTCCAGCGAGCTGCTCATGATGAGTTCTCTAGGTTTCACTTTCAGCTGACTAGGTTTCACTTTCAGCTGACTTAAAGGCTGTCAATCAATTCAGTAGGCGTGTCAGCAAGTGACCAATCAGCGAGCTCAGTTGAGTCCCTCCGTGCTCAGCTGCTCATATTACAACAAGGAGAACGTGAGCTGAAGTATAGCAGCAAAAACATACGCACAAAATATGCGCGTATACGCGCGTATACGGAGGACGCTTCAGTGTATCTCGGGCTTAAGGAGAACATCAGCATCTTCATTTCTGCTACTTCCAGTTCTGTTTCCTGTCTTTTTGTCCATGTCTCTGTCTCCAGACCATACAACATAGCTGGTCTCACCACTGTCTTGTAAACTTTTCCTTTGACCTTTGCTGACACCTTTTTGTCACAAATCACTCCTGAAACTTTTCTCCATCCACTCCATCCTGCCTGGACTCTCTTTTTCACCTCTTTACCACATTCCCCATTTTCCTGGACAGTGGACCCCAAGTACTTGAAGTCCTGCACCTTTGTGACCTCTGCTCCTTGTAGCCTCACTGTTCCACTGGCCTCCTAGCCTGGCCCTCGCCTTCCTGCACAGCTCCGCTCAATTCTCATTTCCCTTCACTGCACAGTCTGGGATTCCTCCCATAGACAACGATTTCTCCGGCCGATTTTTGACCGGACCAATCAGAGAGCAGAAGGCGGAGTTTTGAATGACGTCGTCATTCAAAATGGCTGCCGCCACGAAGGAATTTTCAATAAAACAAGGTAAAAAACTATTATTTCTCTGCTGAGAAAAATATATTTCTTAGCTGACGTTATATCAGAAGTGTTCCTGAGCAATCAGAGAGCAGAAGGCGGAGTTTTGAACGATGTCGACTGACGTCGTCATTCAAAATGGCTGCCGCCACGAAGGAATTTTCATCAAAACAAGGTAAAAAACTATTATTTCTCTGCTGATAAAAAATATATTTCTTAGCTGACGTTATATCAGAAGTGTTCCTGAGCTTAACAGTTCCTAAATCAATTCACGAAATGGTCAAATCTGCTGGATTTAAATAGTTTCGGTTTGACATTTTCCAAACAGCCTCGGGTGCGCTACGAAAATAAATGATAAAAAATCGAATTTTATCTCAAATGTTTCATCCAGGCCAACAGTCAGTAAATTAGAGCCATATAATTACACACTGGTAGCATAAAAAATATCCACCGAGTGGTTTCTGAGCTATTTATCTGAATAGCCTGGACCTCGCCAGGCTAAACTAACAAAACTCCGCCTTCTGTTCTCTGATTGGTCCATTCAAAAATCTCCAGGAGAAATCGTTTCTCTATGGAGAAAGTCCAGACCCTAGTCCAAAGCGAAGTGAAGGACAAGGGTCTGGTTTCAACCAGGCTACTGGCCTCCCTCTCATTCACACACATGTACTCTGTCTTACTACGGCTGACTTTCATTCCTCTCCTTTCAAGTGAACACCTCCACTTCTCCAAGTTCTCTTCCTCCTGTTCCCTGTTCTCACCACAGATCACAATGTCATCTGCAAACATCATAATAATAATAATAATAAATTCAGTTTATACCGCACTTTTCATTAATAAAAATCTCAAAGTGCTTTCATAGTCCATGGGGATTCCTGCCTGACCTCATCTGTTAGTCGGTCCATCACCAGAGCAAACAAGAAGGGGATCAGAGCCGATCCATGATGCAATCCCACCTCCACCTTGATGCTATCTGTCACTACTACAGCACATCTCACCACTGTCCTGCTGTCCTCATACATGTCCTGTACCAGTCTAACATACTTCTCTACCACTCCAGATTTCCTCATGCAATACCACACCTCCTCTCTTGGCACCCTGTCATATGCTTTTTGTTAGTCGGTCCATCACCAGAGCAAACAAGAAGGGGCTCAGAGCCGATCCTTGATGCACTCCCACCTCCACCTTGAAGCTATCTGTCACTCCTACAGCACATCTCACCACTGTCCTGCTGTCCTCATACATGTCCTGTACCAGTCTAACATACTTATCTGCCACTCCAGATTTCCTCATGCAATACCACACCTCCTCTCTTGGCACCCTGTCATATGCTTTTTCTAAATCCACAAACACACAATGGAGTTCTTTCTGACCCTCTCTGTACTTCTCTATCAACATCCTCAAAGCAAAGATGGCATCTGTGGTGCTCTTTCTTGGCATGAAACCATACTGCTGCTCACAGATAGTCACCTCTTGTCTAAGCCTTGCTTCCACAACTCTCTCCCAGATCTTCATCGTGTGGCTCATCAACTTAATTCCCCTGTAGTTGCTACAACTCTGTACATCACCCTTGTTCTTAAAAATGGGCACCAGCACACTTCTTCTCCATTCTTCAGGCATTTTCTCACCCTCAAATATTCCATTAAATATTTGAGTCAAAAACCTCACTGCCATCTCTCCAAGACATTTCCAAACCTCCACTGGTATGTCATCAGGTCCTACTGCCTTCCCCTTCTTCATTCTTTTCAGAGCTTTCTGGACTTCACCCTCACTAATCTTTCCCACTTCCTGGTCCACAGTTTCTATGACCTCCACTCTTCTTTCTCTTTCATTCTCTTCATTCATTAGCTCCTCAAAGTAATCCTTCCATCTTCCCATCACACTCTCCTCACTTGTTAGAACATTACCATTCCCATCTTTAATAAGCCTAACCTGCTGCACATCCTTTCCAGCCTGATCCCTCTGTCTTGCCAAGTCCTTCTCGCCCTCTTTAGTGTCCAGTCTCCCATACAACTCATTGTACGCCCTCTGCTTTGCCTTAGCTACTTCCCTCTTTGCTCTATGTCCCATCTCCTTATATTCCTGTCTCCTCTCTTCAGTCCTCTCACTGTCATATTTCTTCTTGGCTAATCTCTTTCTTTGAATGGCGTCCTGCACTTCACTATTCCACCACCAGGTTTCCTTATCATCCATTCTCTGTCCAGATGACACACCAAGTACCTTCCTACCTGTCTCT
>JBBPBX010022538.1:0-18482 GCA_038048925.1 Garcialebias charrua
TTTGTCGCAAGGAGTTGTTGGCCAGTTGCTGCTGTAAAACAAAGTATTTATTCATGTTTGACAATAAACAAAACAGTCTTGTGTATAGTTAAACTGTATGCTTATACACATTGATGACAGGATTGCTTTTTTTTTCTGTGACAGCATTTCACCGATGCTCCCAGCAAAACTGTGCGAATGACTTACAGAAACAGAGAAATGGCTGAAATGTTTTTAAAGTCAGACCTCAAATAATGTTAATAAAACATGTTTGTCTTGTGGAAACTACTACTGTATATTTTTTCAACGCAGAAAGAGTTCAAATGATGACAGCTAACAGTGCAGTGGTCTGTTCATTTTTATACAGCTGCATGTTTTATGCTATTTTATTCACCTGTTATTTCTTCAGGGGGGTTGAAGGAAGAATCTCTTTGCATGTCGCAGGTTGAAACAGGTTGAAACTTCAACACAGGCAGTGGACTGAGGAACAGCGAGGTCTCGTAGTAGACCTAGCTAGCTGCTAGCTTAGCAACTGTCCAGTAGCATTCTGCTGCGGGAGGTTGTTCTCTGTTTTGTCTGTTTCCCATATCCAAGATGTAATGTAGGAACGTAATCCACGGAGCTTGGATCACCACCATCCACGGATCACCACCATCCACGGAGCTTGTCACCACCGCGACCGTTGGCAGTAGTATTGACGCGTCACCCCCAGACTTCCGGAAAATTCTGGAAAAATACGAGTGCGCATGCGCGATGACGTCAACTGGTAATAATAATAATAATAATGAATTCAATTTATAACGCACTTTTCATTAATGAAAATCTCAAAGTGCTACAAGGTGCAACAGAAATTAAATGTCAATAAACAAGTAATAAAACAAGTAAAATCAATAACAGTATCAACTAAGATCAAAAGTAGAATCATGAGGAGGCAGAGTATGCTCGGTTGAAAAGAAAGGTCTTCAAGCCGCTCTTAAAGTCAACCACAGACTGTGGGACCCTCAGACAGTCAGGAAGAGAGTTCCACAGGCGGGGGGCAGCCACACTGAAAGCCCGGTCTCCCATGGTCCTTAATTTGGTTCTCGGAATGTGAAGGAGATTACTGTTCTGTGACCGCAGCGACCGGGTGGATGAGTGTGGAATAAGAATATCCTTCAGATAATCTGGTGAAGCTCCATGTAAGCATTGATGTGTAATGAGAGCAGTTTTGTACTGAATTCTGTAGGCGACAGGAAGCCAATGAAGGTTATGGAGAATGGGCGTAATATGTTCAAATTTACGAACTCTCAACAAGATCCTTGCTGCACTGTTTTGAATATATTGAAGTTTCTGAAGGTTTTTGCCAGGGATTCCAATAAACAGGGAGTTGCAGTAGTCGAGCCTGGAGGAGACAAAAGCATGGACGAGCTTCTCAGCATCGGAAAAAGTTAGGGATGGGCGAAGTCTAGAGATGTTTCGAAGATGGAAGAAGCAAGTTTTAAACAGAAGCTTAATGTGATTTTCAAATGTAAGATTGGAGTCCATTTTTATTCCAAGATTAGTAACAGAGGTGGAGAGGGGGATGTCTTGTCCAGAAAAGGAAAGTGTTGTTATAGTAGATGTCTGTACCTGGTGAGGGGTGCCAATCAGTATGGCCTCGGTCTTGGAGCAGTTTAATTGAAGAAAGTTCTGATTCATCCATGCCCTAATTGCCTCCAGGCAGGCAGAGAGGGCAGTGAGTGAAGATGGAGATGACAAGGTGGAAGATGAGGATGCTCCAGTCCTGATGTAAAGCTGTGTATCGTCGGCATAACAGTGAAAAGAAATGTTGAACTGATTAATAATTTGACCTAAAGGCAGCATGTAAAGGGAAAACAACAGGGGCCCCAGAACCGACCCCTGAGGGACACCACAGGAGACAGAGACTGTCTGGGACGTGGCGTTGCCAAGACTAACACATTCCAGCCTATTGGAGAGGAAAGATTTAAACCAGTCCAGGACGGTGTCACAGAGACCGACCTCCACATGAAGACGGTGGAGGAGGATACTATGGTCCACAGTGTCGAAGGCTGCAGTGAGGTCAAGGAGGACAAGGATGGAGGGAGAACCAGTGTCAGCAGCCAAGAGGACATCATTAGTAACCCTCAGCAGTGCAGTCTCAGTACTGTGAGCTGCCCTGAATCCAGACTGGAACTTCTCATACAGGGAGTGTTGTTGTAAGTGATCCTGCAGCTGAGCAGCAACAGCTTTTTCCAGCACTTTAGACAGAAAAGGGAGGTGTGAAATTGGGCGGTAATTAGAAAAAATGTCTGGATCCAAATTAGATTTTTTCAGAAGAGGCCTAATGATGGCAGTTTTTAGAGGCAGTGGAACATGACCAGATTGAAGAGACTGATTTATTATTTGAGTGATAAGTGGGCCTATTGCAGAGTGATTGGATTTTATGAGAGACGAGGGGAAAGGATCCAGGGCGCAGGATGAAGGCTTCATTTTCTTGATGATGGCCTCCACCTCACTCTGAACAACTTCGTCAAAGCTGTTAAGGGTCCCAGAATGCAGACGGGTAGATGGCACACTGAGAACAGGGAGGTTGTGGAGCTGAGATCTGATAGTGTCAATTTTGGTTTTAAAAGATGAAAGAAACAGCTCGCATTTTTGAGCAGAGTCCTCAAGAGTTTGCTTAATGGGATTAAGCAGACGAGTTATTGTGGAGAAGAGCTGTTTAGAGTTTCCAGGGCAGGTGTTGATGATGTTAGAATAATATTTGGAGCGTGCTTCTTTAAGAGAATAGGCGTACGCCTTCTGATGTTCTTTATATGCCTGCTTATGCACAGAGAGACCAGATGATTTTACACGTCTCTCAATAGCACGGCCAGTTGCCTTCATCTTGCGCAGCTCATCAGTGTACCAAGGGGCTGAACGCGAGAAAGACACCAGTCTTGTCTTCAAGGGGGCGTGTAGGTCCAGGAGCTCCCGAAGAGATTGGTTGTAGTAATCCACAGAGTCATCTGCAGAAGGATGATTGACAGCGGTCAGGGTGTGAAGATCAGCAGACAGAGCATCAAGGGAAATGTTTTTAAGGTCACGGAACTGGATGGGTCGTTTTGGGTTTGAAGCAGGCGAAGATGAAGGCACTTCCAGGGAGATGACCCTGTGGTCTGAGACACCCAGGTCATATACAGATAAGTTATTGATGAGTACAGTGTCAGTAATCACCAAATCCAGAGTATGCCCCCTGCTGTGCGTAGGGGCGTCAACATGTTGAGTGAGATTAAGAGAGTCCAAAAGAGACTTAAAATCTGTTGCCAGAGGTGAAGAGGAATTGTCCACGTGGATATTCAAGTCGCCAAGAAAAATAGTCTTCACAGGGGAGGTGCAGAAAAAAGTGAGGAGGTCATGTATCTCTGAGTTAAATGAAACATGCGGTTTGGGAGGTCTATAAATTAATATAACATTCATCAGGAGTGGTGCTTTGAAGCTGAAAGCCAGACATTCAAAAGAAGAAAAATCCTGAGAAACCAGATGCGACAGCCTTAAACTACTGCGGTAGATTACAGCCAGACCACCACCGCGGCCAGTGCTGCGGGCTCTCTGCAGATAGCTGTATCCAGATGGACAAGCTTCATTCAAAGAACTGTACACATCCGGTCTATGCCAAGTTTCTGTGAGGCACATGAGGTCCAAATTCTTCTCCAAAATGTGATCATGAATTAGACAAGATTTGTTTGAAAGTGATTGAACATTAAAAAGTTCTATTTTAATACTAGTTGGAGCAGATTGTTTTTGAAGAGGTTTAAGCAGACTGAAGTCCACTCCACGTTTTCCTTGCCACTTCGTGTGCTGTGGACTACAAAGGACCACAGACGCAGCGTTCTGATGACGTCGTCGAGGTGCGACACGTCTCTCAGACCAGACAGTAGCAATCGAGTCAGAGCCAGTTTGCCTAAAGTGAACTAATTTCTTTCGAGAGCTTCTATGGATGTAACGAGGTCTACGCAGAAGTCCCAGTTGTTTAATGGTCGAAATAGAAGGAGGAATGGAGCAGTTGTTAAATTCAAACAGCTGCGAAGCGGAGTAGGTCAACATTGTTGTCGATCCGGTGGAAGCTAGCACAGAGCTAGCCGCTAACAGCAGGCCCACGGTTCCAAGAAAGATATACAAGAAGCAGAAAGAGGTAATTTGAATGATCATTACCTCGAAGAGGAGCACAGGAGAAAATCCAAAACAGTCCAGAGGACCCAGGAGGGTGACAGAGGCAGCAGGTAAGCGAACAATAAATGCAGCTACGTGGTTTTTTAAGCTAAATTCGTTCTGGAGCTAGCGGGAGCTAACAGCCCCCACTAATAAAATTCCGGTTAAACTAGTAAAGTTTTCTATCTAATGAATCCAGCAACAAGTCAAATCTTGGCCTGGCTGCAGTCTCCTATCCTGAGCAAGCACTAGGCATCAGTGGAAAGGAAAAACTCCCTTTTAGAAGGAAGAAACCTCTAGCAGACCCAGACTCAGGACAAGCGGCCATCTGCTTTGACCGGCAACTTATAACGTTTGCAGAACCACAACGCAGTCAGAAAAGACAGTTGCTCTAAAACTTAATCACAGAAAGGTAAAAATGCCCGCGTGACGTCCGTTCACACAGGTGCTGTACACAGGCAAAACGCCTGCCGCACTCTGCGTTCAAGAAAGGTAGAAAGGTTCAAAGAAAGGTAGAAATGTCCGCGTCGGCTCGTACAGGTGCTGTACACAGGCCTAGGCCTGCCGCACTCTGCAATCGAGAAAGGTAGAAATGTCCAACAAGGCTCGGTGAAAAAAACAGCAGAAAGTAGTAAAAAAGGCTTCAAAGAGCAAAAAGTATGAGGAGCAGCGGCAGCCAAGGTGTGCCCGCGTCCGCTTCCTCACAGGTGCTCTGTCACAGGTGCTCTGTCACAGGTGCTCTGTCACAGGTGCTCTGTCACAGGTGCTCTGTCACAGGTGCTCTGTCACAGGTGCTCTGTCACAGGTGCTCTGTCACAGGTGCTCTGTCACAGGTGCTCTGTCACAGGTGCTCTGTCACCTGTAAAAGGTAAAAGGTCTATTGCTAACATTTCCACTGTATACACAGCTAAGTGATCAGACGTTCTTTGCTTCATAATTATATTTAGCTCAGGAATAACATAAGCAAATCCTGTTTTACCTGATTCTGAATCCTTTGAACCATCTGTATATATAGTGAGAAAAGATGTATATGCATTGTTTAGTTTTTCTTGTACAAAATCTACACAATTTATATCCTTATTAAACTGTATTTTTTCATAGACCTCTAAATCTACAGTCACATTTGGAAATAACCAAAAAGGTGTAACTGAATATGGCACGGCAGCGCAATATCTTTTTTCTTTTATTCCCGAGGCCGAGCTGGTGACGTCATGTCCACATATTTACCAGCAGCCACCACCAGGGGGAGTCATCACTACACAAACAAAAAGAACCTGCAGCGTCCTGTTTGGTATCTTGATTTCAAGACGACAGACTCCTCTCACACAGTATTTATTATAAATTTGATCTTGTTTCACATCCATAAAAGTAAAATAATGCATAGGAAACGCTTTTTTTATCTCTTTGTAATGGATGTAAAACTGTATCTTGAATCGATCTCAGACTCAAATAACAAAAAGTCAAAAACAAGAAATATATACTGTACAACTTAACTCTGTAACTCACATTTATTTATCTCTGTATTTTTGTTTTATTTTTATTTTTGCTCCTTTTTTCTTCTTTTTTATATGTTTAATGTTCTTCTGTGTTTATTTTAAGTTGTTGTACTTGAAGTAAAGTTATAAATAAAGATTTGACCAAAAAAATTCTACACCGCGACAATATTCCAAAATAAAAGCAACACTAGAAAGTAAAAAATAAAAAAACAGGGGGCGTCGTCACTACACAAACAAAAGGAACCTGGATTACATGGAAAATAGGATCCAAACAATCAATCAATCAATCAATCAATCAAAAACTTTATTTCAGACACAAAAAAGGTCCATAAAAATACACATAAAAAAGCACATGAAAATCTATAAAAAAAAAAATAAAGTAATAAAAGACAAATAATTTACTCAGTCACAAATAAATGATGGCGCCAATGATTCCACAATCTTGAAGAAAATCTCACCGCACTAAGAGCAGGATTTACTAGATTATATTATTGCATGACACAGATAATCTACACATGCATTTATACATAAGATTCCTGAGCACAGCAGCACATGTGGGAACAACATTATGTACAAACATCTGGCTAGCACTGCTCTAGGCACTTTGAGGAGCAGCCTCATGCCATCATTGTATGCCACATAAAGTTTCTGCAGGCTACTTTTTTTGTATCTTCACCACAGATGAGCAGTGTATAGCGAGGTACAAAAAGCTTTAAAAAGAGCTATCTTCACAGAGGATGAACACATACCAAACTTTCTGATCAGAGTATTAGCTTGTGCATATATCATACGATACTGCCTACAGATGTCACGATCATCAGAGAGGTCAAACAGTTTCCACAAAGATTAAAATAAACATATCTAATAACTACTAGATAAACTTTTCTGAAAAACAAGGAAAATATTCTAAAGACGGTGCATTTTGATCAAATTCATTAAACAACAACCCTGTTACACGACACAGTGGTTACAAACAACAACTACAGGTATTGGTGAATTACCACCACAAACTGGTGAGGAGGTGGACTAAAACAATGTAAATTAATTAATTAATCATTATTTTACAGGTTTGACTCAAACTTGATCTGATCTTAGTCTAAAAGAAAGATGAAAGGTGGTGGGCCATGCATTATTTCTAGGCCTTTAATTGTGTCCAGCATCAGAACAGCTGAAGTGAACAGGAGAGGACAAACATGTCTCCCGTTTCTGCAGATGTTCAGCTGACCAACATCTGGCTGCAGTGGAGAAACGTTCAGGAAGTAGAAACTAATTCTCTCCTGGACTCTGTGTCTGTTTGAAGCTCAGCAACGTTCTTCAGAGGCTCCTCCCACTCTGAGTGCAGCCTCTCAAACGTTGGTTCTGCTGAGTTCTGTCCACAGAACCTGCTCCACATCTCAGGTCCAGATGTTCCACTCAGCTGCAGGAGCTTCTAACGGCCCTTAAATCCCCACAAACATGAAGAGGAGAGAAGAAGAAGAACATCCAGGAAGATGTTTCTCTGAACTGACCAACACTTGACTCACAAGAAGTCCACGTGCTTCAGTGAGACGTGTGGAGAAGTTCAGGTGTTTGCAGAGTTCCTGCTGAAGTCCTGAACTCAGCCTCTGTTCTAAAAGTCTGTCACACAGTTCATGCTTCAGTGAGACGTGTGGAGAAGTTCAGGTGAAGCAGAGTTCCTGCTGAAGTCCTGAACTCAGCCTCTGTTCTAAAAGTCTGTCACACAGTTCATGTTGAGATGATTTTTAAACCTTCAACATGTTCCTGTCACTTTCTGTCCACACCATCTGAACACCTCCTCATTTCAGGAAACATCCACCACAAAGCTTCACTGAGCCTTCAACAACTACATCTCCCATGAGGCAGCAGCTGCTGGAGCTAACGCTCATGGGAAATGTAGTTCAGCTTCATGTTCCTCTTCTGAGCTCATGACAGAGTACAGTAGTTTGGATCCATCCATGCATTTTCTTCAGCTGCTTTTCTCTGCAGCGTCAGGATCAGTTTGTAAAAATAATTATTGTTTGTGAAACTGAACGCTGAGCTGAAAGAGTCTGCTGAAACCAGCCGAACAAGCTGAAGCTGATACACAACACGAGCTAAAAGATAAAAAAGATGAACACCAGTTAAAAGTTAAAGAAGAGAATCACTTGCTAAAAGTTAGAAGAAGCTAAACTTTAGCTAAAAGGTGAAAGTAGCATAGAGATTGCTAAATGTAGCAGAAGTCTAGCTAAAAGCTAAATAAAGCAACACTGCAGCTCAAAGCCTAAAGTAACAAAATGATAGCTAGAAGCAAAAAGAAGCAAAGTGCTAGCCAAAAGCTAAAGAAATAAAATGGTAGCTAAAGTTGCAAAAGGCTAGCTAGAAGGTAAATGTAGCATAAAAAGACTGAAAATAGCAAAACAACAGCTAAAAGCTTAAAGTAGCACAAGAAGGCTAAAACAGAGAAGACAAACTGAAGCAGATTTTAAAAAGTGTTTTTAAAAGTTATTAAGATCTTCTTAAAGGGGACCAAATGTAGATCATATAATTTTTTGTGGTGTATGTGTGGGCTATCCAGACCATTTTCATTCAATTTTATACACAAAATAATGCTTAGATAATAAAATATCCCCTTTCTAATTCTGCCAGATTTCACTTCCGTTCAAAACAGGCTGTTTATGATAATGAGCTCGGAAGTGCACGCCCTTCTAAAATCTATTTACATAAACTCCGCCCTCCAAAGGGTTCACGTTAGCATTTCATGCACTTTAGAAATGGCTAGTGCTAACAGCTCCCTCGTACAGCCGTATATATTTGACCCTGAGTCAGACCCAGAGGCTGAAGACGTGGACTTTTTTTTTCTTTATTCACATTTTCTTTTAAATAAAAAGGAGTTTGTTTGATTAACAAACTCCTTTTTATTTACTCCAATAAAAAAAAAAAAAGTAAAATAACTTTGTCCCAGGCGGGAAGCGAACCCGCTTCGCCGGGTCAAAACGACAATGCATTAACTCTTTGAGCTATACCAGCGGACTGGATTTTCAGGTGTCCACCTTACTCATATAGGAATCACTCCTCTTAACATTTTAGCTGCACGTAAAAGTTAGAGATTATTCGTTATATTTTAAAACCCTGGCTGCGCGCAACAGTTAGACAATATTAGTTATTGTTTAATGACATTCAGGTCGCGCTGAAAGGCGGAAATGGGTGTGCGCTTCGTGTTATTTACGTTGTAACATAAGCTGATTTGTGATCAGTTATTAACAAAAATTTAACTCAGAAAAACTAATTCAGCTAACAATTGTTTTAGGGGTTTCTCGTTTCTGTAGTTAAATTTGAATGAAATTCAACCCTCGCGCTGAGGTTGTTTGAATGAGTCCCGCCCCTGCTGCAAACAACGAATCAAATGTGAGCAGTACATGACGTGAAACTGGGTCCGTACGGGGCTCGGCCCGATAGAACCACGGTGGACATGGTTCCAGAACAAGGGTGGATCCCGGGCGGAAAAGGTAAATGCGAAGACGCCGAACCCGGGTTAGAAGCTGGGAGAGCCGGGGAGGGCTGGCCAATGCGTAAACGGCTAGAGTTCCTCGCACTACGCTCCATCAGGCACATCAGGACAGCAGTTTATCACTCAGAGAGCAATGGTGGTGTGGAACGACTCAATGAAACTCTCAAAAATGGACTCAGAGCCTGTCTGGAGGAGGGGAGAACCTTCAGCGACGCTCTCAACCAAACCCTCTTGACCATCCGGGCATCCAAGCATCCCACCACAGGAGTTTCACCGGCGATGCTGATGATCGGGCGCGAACTGAAGCAACCCCTGGACTGTCTGAGAGCTGAGCCAGCTCCTGCACGTGGGAGCCCAGAGCTCCAGAAAGCCAGAGCTCAGGTGAAGGGTTCGCAGGCCCGGATGAAAGAGAGGTTTGATGCCACGCACCGAGTGCAGACCCCCTCACTGGCTGCAGGGGATTGGGTCAGGATCAAACGGCTTCATCGGAGAAATAAACTGAAATCATTCTGGTCAGAGCCACTGCGGGTGGTTAAGCAATTGGGGCCGGCCACATACAGACTGGACAATGGGAGTCGTTGGCACGCAAACCGTCTGCACAGGGTCATCGCCCCACCAGCACCTGCCCCACCAGCACCTGCTCCACCAGCAGCTGCTTCACCGTTGGCCTCGGCAACGGCACTGGGTTGGCAGCCTAGGCCAATGACTATTCGGGTGGGGGATACTCCACCAGCTTTGCCCAACTCCACTCAGCAGCCAGCACGGCCCCAGAGACAGAGGGTCCCGCCTGTCTGGCTTGGGGACTATGTGACAGGGTGATGGTGTTACTAAACATCTATTAATCTGCGTTTTATTGAGTCCAGTTTAATCTGTTATTCTTTGCAAAGTATTATGTTTTCAAGGGGGTGAAGGGGGAAAATGTTGTGTTCAGAAACCACAGTGTTTAGTGTGTTTGTTGGGCCTGTAATGTTGTGCACTGTTTGTTACGACATGTTACTGTGCCTATAAGAGATGCTTTACGGCATGGGGTAAATGTGTGTGTGGGGGGGGGTTTGAGTTCAGTAAAAGTTGGGTGCACGAAGCGATACGGACGGTGTGGTTATTGAGTTCCCGCGGGCACTACATCCCCAACCCTGGTCCTCATGGTCCACTGTCCTGCAGGTTTTATCTGATTTCCTGCTTCAACACACCTGATGCAAATCAGTGAATGAGCCACTCAGAATGTCATCAAGTTCAGCAGAAGCTGTAAACAACTCCATCATGTCAGTCAGATGTGTTGAAGCAGGGAAACATCTAAAACATGTGGGACAGTGGACCATGAGGACATTACTGCTCTGTCCTGTAGGACATTACTGCTCTGTCCTGTAGGACATTACTGCTCTGTCCTGTAGGACATTACTGCTCTGTCCTGTAGGACATTACTGCTCTGTCCTGTAGGACATTACTGCTCTGTCCTGTAGGACATTACTGCTCTGTCCTGTAGGACATTACTGCTCTGTCCTGTAGGACATTACTGCTCTGTCCTGTAGGACATTACTGCTCTGTCCTGTAGGACATTACTGCTCTGTCCTGTAGGACATTACTGCTCTGTCCTGTAGGACATTACTGCTCTGTCCTGTAGGACATTACTGCTCTGTCCTGTAGGACATTACTGCTCTGTCCTGTAGGACATTACTGCTCTGTCCTGTAGGACATTACTGCTCTGTCCTGTAGGACATTACTGCTCTGTCCTGTAGGACATTACTGCTCTGTCCTGTAGGACATTACTGCTCTGTCCTGTAGGACATTACTGCTCTGTCCTGTAGGACATTACTGCTCTGTCCTGTAGGACATTACTGCTCTGTCCTGTAGGACATTACTGCTCTGTCCTGTAGGACATTACTGCTCTGTCCTGTAGGACATTACTGCTCTGTCCTGTAGGACATTACTGCTCTGTCCTGTAGGACATTACTGCTCTGTCCTGTAGGACATTACTGCTCTGTCCTGTAGGACATTACTGCTCTGTCCTGTAGGACATTACTGCTCTGTCCTGTAGGACATTACTGCTCTGTCCTGTAGGACATTACTGCTCTGTCCTGTAGGACATTACTGCTCTGTCCTGTAGGACATTACTGCTCTGTCCTGTAGGACATTACTGCTCTGTCCTGTAGGACATTACTGCTCTGTCCTGTAGGACATTACTGCTCTGTCCTGTAGGACATTACTGCTCTGTCCTGTAGGACATTACTGCTCTGTCCTGTAGGACATTACTGCTCTGTCCTGTAGGACATTACTGCTCTGTCCTGTAGGACATTACTGCTCTGTCCTGTAGGACATTACTGCTCTGTCCTGTAGGACATTACTGCTCTGTCCTGTAGGACATTACTGCTCTGTCCTGTAGGACATTACTGCTCTGTCCTGTAGGACATTACTGCTCTGTCCTGTAGGACATTACTGCTCTGTCCTGTAGGACATTACTGCTCTGTCCTGTAGGACATTACTGCTCTGTCCTGTAGGACATTACTGCTCTGTCCTGTAGGACATTACTGCTCTGTCCTGTAGGACATTACTGCTCTGTCCTGTAGGACATTACTGCTCTGTCCTGTAGGACATTACTGCTCTGTCCTGTAGGACATTACTGCTCTGTCCTGTAGGACATTACTGCTCTGTCCTGTAGGACATTACTGCTCTGTCCTGTAGGACATTACTGCTCTGTCCTGTAGGACATTACTGCTCTGTCCTGTAGGACATTACTGCTCTGTCCTGTAGGACATTACTGCTCTGTCCTGTAGGACATTACTGCTCTGTCCTGTAGGACATTACTGCTCTGTCCTGTAGGACATTACTGCTCTGTCCTGTAGGACATTACTGCTCTGTCCTGTAGGACATTACTGCTCTGTCCTGTAGGACATTACTGCTCTGTCCTGTAGGACATTACTGCTCTGTCCTGTAGGACATTACTGCTCTGTCCTGTAGGACATTACTGCTCTGTCCTGTAGGACATTACTGCTCTGTCCTGTAGGACATTACTGCTCTGTCCTGTAGGACATTACTGCTCTGTCCTGTAGGACATTACTGCTCTGTCCTGTAGGACATTACTGCTCTGTCCTGTAGGACATTACTGCTCTGTCCTGTAGGACATTACTGCTCTGTCCTGTAGGACATTACTGCTCTGTCCTGTAGGACATTACTGCTCTGTCCTGTAGGACATTACTGCTCTGTCCTGTAGGACATTACTGCTCTGTCCTGTAGGACATTACTGCTCTGTCCTGTAGGACATTACTGCTCTGTCCTGTAGGACATTACTGCTCTGTCCTGTAGGACATTACTGCTCTGTCCTGTAGGACATTACTGCTCTGTCCTGTAGGACATTACTGCTCTGTCCTGTAGGACATTACTGCTCTGTCCTGTAGGACATTACTGCTCTGTCCTGTAGGACATTACTGCTCTGTCCTGTAGGACATTACTGCTCTGTCCTGTAGGACATTACTGCTCTGTCCTGTAGGACATTACTGCTCTGTCCTGTAGGACATTACTGCTCTGTCCTGTAGGACATTACTGCTCTGTCCTGTAGGACATTACTGCTCTGTCCTGTAGGACATTACTGCTCTGTCCTGTAGGACATTACTGCTCTGTCCTGTAGGACATTACTGCTCTGTCCTGTAGGACATTACTGCTCTGTCCTGTAGGACATTACTGCTCTGTCCTGTAGGACATTACTGCTCTGTCCTGTAGGACATTACTGCTCTGTCCTGTAGGACATTACTGCTCTGTCCTGTAGGACATTACTGCTCTGTCCTGTAGGACATTACTGCTCTGTCCTGTAGGACATTACTGCTCTGTCCTGTAGGACATTACTGCTCTGTCCTGTAGGACATTACTGCTCTGTCCTGTAGGACATTACTGCTCTGTCCTGTAGGACATTACTGCTCTGTCCTGTAGGACATTACTGCTCTGTCCTGTAGGACATTACTGCTCTGTCCTGTAGGACATTACTGCTCTGTCCTGTAGGACATTACTGCTCTGTCCTGTAGGACATTAGTGGTGCTGCTGATGGATGCTTCTTGGTCTCCTCTTCATTACAGACAACTTTTAAACATCACCTGGTGCTTTTGTTGGTTTAGATTTATTTTGTTAAATGTAACAATAAACCTCATTTACTCTCAAAAGAAACTCTGATTTGTCTGATTCAGATGATTCAGATGATTTTTCAGTGGTTTATTAATCATTTCTTGCAGTCTCCTCCACAGGATTCTTTCTGTAGATCTGAACCAGGATCAGTTCTATGTGTGAACTGATGTCAACAAGAAGAACTGGCTGGTGTTGGTAGAGATGAAGTTTGTCTTCATTAATGTTTAGTTTGTTGGATAGAAATCATCCAGATGTAAAGCAACAACATCTGGCCAGAGGCAGGTAGGTCTATGAAATGTAGAAGAATTATTTCCACTCTCCATGCTCATGAATTATTAGTCTTGCACTCGGCAAGGCAGGTCGCATATCTTTCTGCTCTTCCCTCCCTAAGTTTTTCCTACTCCCTGCTTGCTTTTCGTCTCGTCTGCGACCCTTCAGCGCTCACTCGAACCAATATGGAATTAATAAATTGGGCTGTTTCTTCAATGGATAAGATTTTTTCCACGAAGCGGACCGTGCCAGGAGAAGCTGTCTGTCCCTCCGACACACACGCGGCTGGATACGTGCTGGACTCGTGGGGTCAGTGGCAGCCCATGTGTCTGACCGTCTTAAGTGTCGAAGACGTGGAGGATTTGTGGATTATTGGATTATTGGTAGCAACTGCTCTGTTTTTTGGCGTAAGCGGAGTTGTTTGTTACTGGAAACTGAGGGAGGCTTCGGCAGCTATCAGCGCGCTGTCGGCACTACCTGATCAGCAAAATTCTCTGAACCGGGCCGTGAGCTCCTCATCCCAGCTGTTGTATGAGCTCAATCGCTCGCTTGGAGCGGTGGTTGAGCACCGCGGACCTGCTGTGCGTTTTGGGACTTGTTTACAGCCACCCCGGATCAATCAAGGGACAGATGGGGGTTCATAGAGCGGAGTGGAGCGGAACCACATATTTGGATTTTTTTCGGCCATGAAACAGCACCGCAGACTTGATGACGGCAGTGGAAAAGAACACTGTGGTCTATTGGATAACAAACAAGAATATTATCTGGCTTCTGTACATGTCCTTGAAAAAAGGCAGTCGGAAGCCATTCTCCTGGGAGTGTGGAACTGAAGAGACCTGCTGCCCCCCCCCCCCCCCCCCCCAGAGATTTCTGTGAAGCCTCAGATAACGCCCAGCTGCACATCTGCTGAACTCTGTGTTTGTCTGAAATTTCTCACAGACTCTATCTCCTTGCCTGCCGTCTCTCCATTTGTTATTGTAACTAAATGTGCTTTTTGATATGGTTTTTACTGGATCACGCGGTGTCTTGAAGACAAAATGTGATTCATCTTTTTTAATATCAATGCTGTAAAACCCCGTGTCTTTGCCTGTTTTCCTGCTTTTGACCTTCATCTGGGGACAGATGGGAGCGGCCGCGCTATAAGTATATCATGTGTTGATAAACATATCATGTGTTGATAAACATGTCATGTGCTTTGTTGAGCTGCAGCTTTTTGCACTCATTCTCTCTCCTGGATGACTGTAACTACATACTTACGTTGTATTGGTGAAAATTGATGCAATGTTAATAAACCTTCTTGTATCTTGTATCTTGTATCTTGAATCAGACTTCCATTTAAAGGATTCAACTCTGAAACCTTCTAATGTTCTTTAGTTCAGACGTCACCTGAAGGCAGCACAGCTCTAAATTGATCATTTAGTTTACAGCCACGTTTCATTTGGTCACGTTTGATCTGTCTTATTCACCACAGTCACACACCAACATTTACAATAGAATAGAATAGAAACAGCCTTTATTGTCCCACAGATGGGAAATTCAAGTGTAACAGCAGCAACAGATAAAAAGGTTCACACAAAAAGTTCCTGCAATGGTAAAAACAATATATAAAGAAATAAGATAAACAATATTCAATATGTAATAGAACAGTGAGAATGGCAGACTATTGACAGTATTACAGGCAGAGTGTGTGTTTTAGCAGAGGTCAGCATGTATTTAATACTTATAGAGTGTGTTGGAGCAGTGATGGTTGTAGAGGCTAACAGCTGCTGGAGGAAAGAGCTGCAGTAACGCTCCTTTAGGATGCAGTCATCTGTCACTGAAGGAGCTCTGCAGTTCAGCAACAGCTTCATGCATGGGCTGGGACACGTTGTCCAGCAATGGTGTTATTTTAGCTAGAGTCCTTCTGTCTCCCTGTATTTAGCTCTTTCAGAGATGATTTGGTTCTTAATATTTGACAAATCAGCTTTGTGTTTGAATATTTTTGTCTCTGAAGGAAGACCAGATTATTATATTCTGGAAGACGTGTTCATGTTCTACAAGGAAAAGTTAAAAATCTATATATTTAAAATAGTTTTAATATTTGTACTTTATAGCTTACAACCTTGTTTCTGAACTATTTTGGCCTTGGTGTCCTCAGGCTGTTTCTCTGAGTAGCAAGTGACCTAAAACATTTGATTGTTATAATGATGATTGTTATAATGATGATTGATTGTTTTGGACAGATGAGTCCTTTTGCTCGTGTTAAAAGCTTCTGAGATTCCAACAGGAGGTTGACTTGAAACATAGCAATGAAGCTACTTATGGCTGCTTCACATCTGCCTTCACATCTGCTCTGGAGCTCATTTACAGCTCAGTGCTGCCACCTGCTGGATCCACTCACAAACCACATGCAGGAACATCTGCAAACATCTGTCTTCAGCATCCAGCTGATGTTCATCTGTGCACTCTGAGTTCACATTTCACTCTTTTGATCCATCAGCATCATTTTTAGGACTTCTTCTCATTTGCTCATGTTCCATCACATGACCTGTCTGAGGACTTTCCTTTCACTCAGACATGGACAAAACATGATCACCCTTTCATTAATGTCCACTTACAGGACCTGCTGCTTCTTTGTTTGTTTGTTTGTGTAAACAATGCTGCAGGTAAATAAATTACTCGTTGGAACTAATAAAGTCGTCTGATAGTTGGATTAAATGACAAAACACAAAACAAAGTAAAGATTTCACAAACATGAACTAAATTCAATGTTTTCTTGAAATGATTGGACTTTATAGCTCATTCAATGTAATTAGTGTGTTGTAAAACGTGCACGTTATTTTCATTCATTCATTCATTCAACCTTTATTTATACAGGCTAGCCTCGTTGAGTCACGGGGACTCATTTACAAGAGGGACCTGTCTCACTCACACCAAACAACCATCCACTCTCACACTCACACCTAGGGTCAATTTAGAGTCACCAATCAGCCTAACAAGCATGTTTTTTGGTCTGTGGGAGGAAACCGGAGTACCCGGAGGAAACCCACGCATGCACGGGGAGAACATGCAAACTCCACCCAGAAAGGCCCCGGACCGGGATTTGAACCGGCAACCTTCTCGCTGAGAGGCATCAGCTCTACCAGTTGTGCCACCGTGCTGCCCTATGACACATATGATGTGACTCAGATCAAAGTCAAGTGTTTTGGACTAACAGAACTCTTTCAAGTGGATTCACAGTGACAGATGTTCAGTGTGAGGAGGAAGATCTGCAGCTGGATCTCAGCACGTTTGATCCACAGGAAGAACTCTTGTGGTTCTGAAAAGACCTCCAGCTTCAGAACACAACTTCTCTCACTTTGTGGCTGAACTCATCCAAAGCTAACCAGCATGCTAACGTTAGCCACAGTAGAGCTGAACTTTAGCTGCTGAGTGTTTTCTTCAGCTGTTTTCTCTCCTTTCTGTTCACAGGTTCAGTGTGTTTGCTGTGAGACAGATTAAATGAGATTAGCAGTGAGATTATTTACCACAACCTCTGAAGCCCCGAGGGGTTTCCATGAAGTCCCTGCTGGAAAACAACGTGCACAAATAAGATGGAGTGTTTCTCAGCAACTACAAACTCTGCTTCAATGATCCTGGTGTGAACATGAAGAGAACATCTGGGAGAGTTCATCAGAAGTGTGAGCATCACAACAGCTGCAGATGTTTCACACAAAATGAGGATGAACAGAGAAAAAAAGAGTTTTTATTCCCTCGTCTGAAGTTGATTTTATTTACAGAGTAAATAACTCCTTTGAAAATATGATGAAGAAGGTTCAAACTCTTGGAAAGCACAAATCCACATGTGGACATTACCTGCTGCTGAAATCAACTAGAGCAACTTCCAGATGTTTTAGTAAAGAAAGAGCTCAGAGTTTTGCTGTTTGGCACAGGACGGCACAGTTCAGCACAGTTTGGAACATCTGTGGAAGTTGAGGCTTTTTATCTTTTAAAATTCATCAATGAATGAACTTCATTTAGCGCCTGGATCATGATCTGTGCACGTTTGAATCCAGGTGCAGACAGACACGAGGAACTCAGAGGTCAAAGAAGAAAATAGATTTGATGAAAACAAAAAGCTGACGTGGCAGCAGAACTTAGAAGAACAAGAAGAACTCAGGAAGACACGGAGGGACAGAACATGAACGACTGCAGGAAGCACAATCCACGGATGAGGGACAAACAAAATGAGACATTATTTAAAGGGACACTAACACCTGGGGAGAGACGATGAGGAGCAGGTGAGAGTGGGAGGAGCAGGTGAGAGTGGGAGGAGCAGGTGAGAGTGGGAGGAGCAGGAGCGACTACATGAGGAGAAAACAGAGAAAGATGGAAAGAGAAGAAAAAGACTGAGAGAAAAGTAAAAAGTGTGAACTTGTGTGTCTTGTGTGTGTTTTGAAGCATCAGAGTGTTTCTACCAGATGTGTTTGTGGACGTGGACATTCATGTGAAGCTGCTGCTCTCTCAACCTTAAAGCAGACCAGTAGCTCAGGCCCACATCAGCTACTGGGAGTCTTCCAGACCAGCAGCTCCTCATGGAGCGTTTAGACAAGTCCCTCTTTCTTGTTGAGAGGAGGATGTGGTCATGAAGGAACATGAAGGACTCGCTTGTCTCCGTCTTTGCTTTGAGTCTCAACTCTGCTCCTCTGGAAAACATCTGTAAAACATCTGCACTACACTCTATAAAATGAGGAGTTGCAGGAAAGACCATGAGGTGAGGAGGGAGTTCATTCAGCACTCACTGCTCCTCCACGACTGACTGCATGCACATGCATGGAGCGGAGGGGGGGCGTGTAGCCCCGAACGTGCACGCAGATGCACGTGCACAGCTGATGGAGCAGGAGTGTGCACGTGTTTGTTTACATTGTGTGAACAAATTCTGCATGCAGGTTCTCTGTGAAGGCTGGTTATGATATTTACACCACGTTCACATGCACGGAGAACCCTCCCTC
>JBBPBX010022538.1:19113-36160 GCA_038048925.1 Garcialebias charrua
CTTCCTTCCTTCCTTCCTTCCTTCCTTCCTTCCTTCCTTCCTTCCTTCCTTCCTTCCTTCCTTCCTTCCTTCCTTCCTTCCTGGATCTGGATGGATTTCACTCCTTTTATCACTTTGATCCATTTGATTTTCATCAAAAATATATAGAATATTATTATTATAAGGAAAATATATTGTGTCTAACTAATGATCTAAACTAACCTGAAGTCAGTCAATAATTAATGACTTCCAATGATTTCAAGACTTTTTAGCTGCTTGAATAATTATGACTTCAACTAGTTGATGAATTAGAAACTAACTTTTGAACATTTGAACTCTACTAGCTGCAGCTGATTGCAGTGATCAGTGTCTAATCTATACTAAAACTTCTAAAGTACATTTTCATAATTCATGCAAAGACAGCAGATCATAGAGAAACAGTTTTTAAAACACACGTCAGAATAAGCCAAGAAAGTTAATTCTCAATAGTCCAGGTATCAAATCCGCTCATTCTCAATCAGTTCATCTGGACAGCTTCTTGAACCACTTTGGACATGTCTGCCTGCCTGGGAGGAGTCGACGAGGGACACGCCCCCAGAAACCATCTTGGCTACAGCAAACTGGTTGGTCCACATAAGTTGCTTACTTGGTGGGTTAACTTCAGTGTGCTTTGGACTACTCTGACTGAGGAAGCCCTCTGGAGTGAGGGTGAAACGTTTCTGCTAAAAAGAAGCTGTCCAGATGAACTGATTGAGAATGAGCGGACACGTCAGAATACAACTTATTTTATGGAGGAAAAGAATAGGGCTGTTGATGAGGCCTTTTTTCATGAATTATAGACAACTTTTTGTTTCTAAGGTCAGGTGGCTGTGGCGGCCATCTTGAACTGGGTTGACTCAGAAACTTGATCATTTGTAGATGTACATACAAAGAATAAAAAGTGTGAGCTGGAAAACCTGAAACCTGTGAATCCTGCCTAACAATGGAAGAAACATCTGCTGGAACCTGAGAGTCGTCAGGGTTTCACCATCCCTCTGAGGACCGTTTTCAGGGAAACATGGAAGTTCAAAAGTTTTGGAGAGATCCCACTCCTCCCTCTTAATGGTTCTTTATCTAGACAGCAAAAACTAATTGAAGTGAAACAATGAAATGTCATCGGTCTTACAGAATTGAATCTAAATTGATTCTTGATGTAAAAACACTAATAATGATGGTGGTCACTAAATGTTTGTTCAACTGTCATCTAAAGGTCCATTTCTGGTTGATTTATGGAACATTTGAACACATGTAAACTAAGAATTTAGACTTGTAGCAGGGCACCAGCAATTTGATGTAAATTTATGTAAGATCCTCAAAATTATGTCTCAAATTAAAATTAAGATGTTTTGTTCTACTGAAAATAAATCAGTGCATTCCACTCAAATTATTACCAGGATGCAAACTATTCCACAATCATAAGCTTTATTGCAATCAAAAGTAAAATAAAATAAAGAAATACAGCAAAATGAAACAAAAGCTTTTACATCATCAAGTATGAAATTTGATAATAAACTTTCAACATTGATTTACAGTGGTATTAAACCAAACAGTTTGTTGTAAAATGATTGGAAACATGTTTGAATTATCACAGAAATATTTTGAACAGTAGAACGTCTAATTCTAATTACTCGCAATTCATTCAACCTTTATTTAGACAAGTTAATCCGATTGAGCCTCGAGGACTCATTTACAAGAGAGACTTGTTTTCAACAAAGAATGACAACAGCGACAACAATAGACAATCATAAGAGAGGCATACAGATTTTTTTTTTTACAAATTCCACAAAAAGAATGTCAAAGTAGCAAAAACAGCTAGATTATAAGACAAATGTAGGAACATGTCTGTATTGGTTCTAGCCAGGAGTCCAACAGATTCTTAAAGCCATTTAGAGAGGTCAAGGTCAAGAGCTTCAGATCTTTTTGTAAGATATTCCAGGAAGCAGGAGCAGAGTAGGAGAAGGCCCTTTTTCCAAGTTCAGTCCTCACTGAGGGAACACTGCAGGTAATCATGTCCTGAGAGTGCACGCTGTAGCTGCACTCACACAGAGACATGTAGGAGGAGATGTATGAAGGCAGTAGACCAAGAAGTGATTTAAAAATGAAAATGTACCAGTGGTACAATAGAATAGGACACACAGGCCTTAATAAATCTCTTAAAATAATTAGAAAGTATGCAACAGGACTATGTGACAAGTGCACCAGCAATCTCCCTGAAACGGTTCAACATGTCTTTATGGAATGTCCAGGGTACGAAACAGAAAGAATGCATTTCCAAAAATAAATTAATATTAAATTTACAATGAGGGATGTTTTTTAGTAGTGATATCAGTAAAGTTAAAGATAAAATTATTTTCTTTAAAAATAAAAACTTTTTTTTCTCTTCTTCTTTCAGCTTCTCCCTCCGTTAGGGGTCGCCACAGCAAACTAGTCACACGAAGATTTGGCAATTGTTTTTACGCCGGATGCCCTTCCTGACACAACCGCAGACCACCGAGCTACCACAGCCCTCTGTGTGGAGCAGAGAGCTGATATCTAGGGTTACCGGGGGAGCAGATGGTGTGGGTTAAGGGCCTTGCTCAAGGGCCCAGAGTGGGGCAGATGAGGGTGGAGACTGCTTCTCTTATCCCACCCACATTTTTGATGTCGTCGGTACCGGGGCTTGAACCGGCGACATTCCGATCACAAGCTCACCTTCTTAACCTCTGCGCCACCACTCCCACTTCTTGAAAAATACAAACTTAATAGAGAGAATTTAGTCGAGTTATTAAATTAATTTTACAGAATTATTATTATTTCCTGTTTATCTCCTGTCCCCACTCCAGCTCAGTAGGTGGCGGTAACGCACATTACAGTTGATCTGCCAATTGATTTGTCAATCACCATAAAACAAAACAAGAAGAAGAAGGGGGGGGGGGCTCATTACAGATCTATGGCTCATTAGTTCCCATCCATACTGATGCCACAAAGCTGAGATGGCTTGTTAGACAATATTCAATACTAGAATGACTATAAGGCATTAATAGACTTATGCTGGTGAAGATTCTCAGTCGTCCAGGACATGATAAATCAAAAAAGTCTTCTGTTACAAATAAAGTCCAGTTGTTTCTGTATTCCCATGGGCTCACCACCTGTGGGAGGGGCCAAAGGGGTCGGGTGCAATGTGAGATGGGTGGTGGCCGAGGGCGGGGACCCTGGCGGTCTGATCCTCGGCTACAGAAGCTGGCCATTGGGACATGGAATGTCACCTCTCTGGTGGGGAAGGAGCCTGAGCTAGTGTGTGAGGTTGAGAGGTTCCGACTAGAAATAGTCGGACTCACCTCAACGCATGGCTCTGGCTCTGGAACCAGTTTCCTTGAGAGGGGTTGGACACTCTTCCACTCTGGAGTTGCCCCTGGTGAGAGGCGCCGAGCAGGAGTGGGCATACTGGTTGCCCCCCATCTTGGTGCCTGTACGTTGGGGTTCACCCCGGTGAACGAGAGGGTAGCCTCCCTTCGCCTACGTGTGGGGGGACGGGCTCTGACTGTTGTTTGTGCCTATGCACCAAACGGCAGCTCAGACTACCCACCCTTTTTGGAGTCCTTGGAGGGGGTATTGGAGAGTGCGCCTCCTGGGGACTCCCTTGTTCTACTGGGGGACTTCAACGCTCACGTGGGCAATGACAGTGAGACCTGGAGGGGTGTGGTTGGGAGGAACGGCCCCCCTGATCTGAACCAGAGTGGTGTTCTGTTATTGGACTTCTGTGCTCGTCATGGATTGTCCATAACGAACACCATGTTTAAGCATAAGGGTGTCCATATGTGCTCTTGGCACCAGGACACCCTAGGTCGCAGTTCGATGATCGACTTTGTTGTCGTCTCATCTGATCTGCGGCCGCATGTCTTGGACACTCGGGTGAAGAGAGGGGCGGAGCTGTCAACTGACCACTACCTGGTGGTGAGTTGGCTCCGATGGTGGGGGAGGATGCCGGTCAGACCTGGCAGACCCAAACGTATTGTGAGGGTCTGCTGGGAACGTCTGGCAGAGTCTCCCGTAAGACGGAGCTTTAACTCCCACCTCCGGGAGAGCTTTGAACACGTTCCGAGGGAGGCGGGGGACATTGAGTCCGAGTGGGCCATGTTCCGCGCCTCTATTGTCGAGGCAGCTTATCGGAGCTGTGGCCGCAAGGTTGTTGGTGCCTGTCGTGGTGGCAACCCTCGAACCCGGTGGTGGACACCGGCAGTGAGGGATGCTGTCAGGCTGAAGAAGGAGTCCTATTGGGCCTTTTTGGCTTGTGGGACCCCGGAAGCAGCTGATAGGTACCGGCAGTCCAAGCGGCATGCGGCTCGGGTGGTTGCTGAGGCAAAAACTCGGGCGTGGGAGGAGTTCGGAGAGGCCATGGAGAATGACTTCCGTACGGCTTCGAGGCGATTCTGGTCCACCATCCGGCGTCTCAGGGGGGGAAAGAGGTACGCGACCAACACCATTTATGGTGGGGGTGGCGTGCTGCTGACCTCAACTCGGGATGTTGTGAGTCGGTGGGCGGAATACTTCGAAGACCTCCTCAATCCTACTGGCACGTCTTCCACTGAGGAAGCGGAGCCTGGGGACTTTGGGTCGGGTTCTCCGATCTCTGGTGCTGAGGTCGCCGAGGTGGTTAAAAAGCTCTGCGGTGGCAAGGCTCCGGGGGTGGATGAGATTCGCCCGGAGTTCCTTAGGGCTCTGGATGTTGTAGGGTTGTGTTGGCTTACGCGACTCTGCAATATCGCGTGGACATCGGGGGCAGTTCCCTTGGATTGGCAGACTGGGGTGGTGGTTCCCCTATTCAAAAAGGGGGACCGTAGGGTGTGTTCCAACTATAGGGGGATCACACTCTTAAGCCTCCCTGGTAAGGTCTATTCAGGGGTTCTGGAGAGGAGGGTCCGTCGGATAGTCGAACCTCGGATTCAGGAGGAGCAGTGTGGTTTTCGTGCTGGTCGTGGAACACTGGACCAGCTCTACACCCTCAGCAGGGTCCTGGAGGGCGCGTGGGAGTTTGCCCAACCAGTTTACATGTGCTTTGTGGACTTGGAGAAGGCATTCGACCGCGTCCCTCGGGGGGTTCTGTGGGGGGTACTCCGGGAGTATGGGGTACCAGGCCCATTGATATGGGCTGTTAGGTCCCTGTACGACCGGTGTCAGAGCTTGGTCCGCATTGCCGGCAGTAAGTCAGGCTCGTTTCCGGTGAGAGTTGGACTCCGCCAAGGTTGCCCTTTGTCACCGATTCTGTTCATAACTTTTATGGACAGAATTTCTAGGCGCAGCCAAGGTGTTGAGAGGATCCGTTTTGGTGACCTTAGAATCGCTTCTCTGTTTTTTGCAGATGATGTGGTCCTACTGGCTTCATCAGTTCGTGATTTACAACTTTCACTGGAGCGGTTTGCAGCCGAGTGTGATGCGGCCGGGATGAGGATCAGTTCCTCCAAGTCCGAGGCCATGGTCTTGAGCCGGAAAAGGGTAGCATGCCCTCTCCAGGGTCGGGGAGGAGGTCCTGCCCCAAGTGGAGGAGTTTAAGTATCTCGGGGTCTTGTTCACGAATGAGGGAAAACTGGAGCGTGAGATCGATAGGCGGATAGGTGCAGCATCCGCAGTGAAGCGGGCGCTGTACCGGTCTGTCGTGGTGAAGAGAGAGCTGAGTCGAAAGGCAAAGCTCTCAATTTACCGATCGATCTACGTTCCCACCCTCATCTATGGTCATGAGCTTTGGGTTATGACCGAAAGAACAAGATCTCGGATACAAGCGGCTGAAATGAGTTTTCTCCGCAGGGTGGCTGGACTCTCCCTTAGAGATAGGGTGAGAAGCTCAGTCATCCGGGAGGGACTCGGAGTAGAGCCGCTGCTTCTCCACATCGAGAGGAGCCAGTTGAGGTGGCTCGGGCATCTGGTTAGGATGCCTCCTGGACGCCTCCCTGGTGAGGTGTTCCGGGCATGTCCCACCGGGAGGAGACCCAGAGGAAGACCCAGGACACGCTGGAGGGACTATGTTTCTCGGCTGGCCTGGGAACGCCTTGGGATTCCCCCGGAGGAGCTGCTCCAAGTGGCTGGGGAGAGGGAAGTCTGGGCCTCCCAACTTAGGCTGCTACCCTAGCAGCCCTTAGGCTTCTCTCTTCAGCTCTCGGCAGGGCAGGTCGCATCTCCTTTCGCTCCTAACCTCGCTGGTTTCCCCCTCCCTGCTTCTGCATTTGTCTCGTCTATAACTCTTCAGCGCTCGCTCGAACCAATTTGGGATGGATTTATGTGCGTGGACTGCTTTCTGGGCCATTTCATCTATCGATACTATCGATAACATAAATTTCCGCGAAGCGTTCTGGCCGGGGAGAGCCAGAGCGCCCTTTCGACACGCATGCGGTGAGCTACATTATGGACTCGATGAGCAGGCTAATGTAACTGTCCGCTCACTCTGTCGGGGACGTGGAACCTCTGTGATTTATTGGGATACCGGTGGCTCCTGCCACTGAAGGCTGAGGGACCGCCGCGATCGGCGAGCTGGCGAGACTTCCTGCTCAGCAAAAATGCTTTGAACCAGGCTATGAATGACCTTCCCAGCTGTTGTGCGAGCTGAATCACACGGTGGTGAGTGGCGGCTGCCGCGGACCGTGGTGTGTGGGACTCGTTTTTACAGCCGCTCGGATTCAAACAGGGCACATACGGAAGGATCTTTTTAGCTCGGAACCTGACTCGATTCGGCGATTTGGACCCAGAAGCTGCACCTGGACTAAAAGACTGCAGTAAAAAGAACACTGTGGTCTGACTGAAAAATAAGCAACAAATCTAATCTGGTCTCTGGCCTTGAATGCTGCCTACAAATCTTCTCCTGAGCTGGGAGCTGAAGGGCCCGCTGCCCTCCCAACCACCCTCCCCCAAGAGGTTTCTGTGTGAGACCAGCGAACTGCTCTTATCTGAACAGAAACACACAGACTGTTCCTCCCGCCTGTCGTCAAAACTGCAACTATGTCTCGTGTGATGTGCTTAATGCTGTTAGAGTTTTTGGGACTTTATCATGGAGTGTCCTCAGGCAATCTTTGATAGACTCTCTTTTTGAATAACACAAATGATACCTATTGTGTCTTTCCTTTTTCCATATCTGATTGTGGTGGCGCGGTTTTATACTGCTGCGACTTCGTGCGCTCGTCCCTATCCTATGATGAATGTGCGTAATCATTAACGTTGTCTTTGTGCCCCTGTGCAATGTCAAGGTCAATAAAGATATATTCTATTCTATTCTTCTATTCTACCCCCGCGACCCGACCCCGGATAAGCGGAAGAAGATGGATGGATGGATGTTTCTGTATTGAACTCCTTTTTTTGATTAATAGACTTATAATTTTGGTGATGATGGGTGTATGATAAGTTCCCTCAAAATACAATAATTTTATGTCTCTAGTACAATAATCCTACATTTCTTACCTGGCAACACTGATCATTAGTTGGATGCAGTATTTTTTATTTTTGTACATTTTTCATTTGTTACTTTTCCTATTAAACTTTTTTTTTCTCAAGTGGTGTCCTTGAACATTAAATTTTCTAAACACATTTTACAATGTTAAGTGTGTATAATGTTTGTTTAAATTCATACTGGAAGTTAAGAAAAATTTCCATTTGCATTTGACCTTTAATGAATCCTAAGAAAAGATTACCAGAATCTGCTCAACTGTTATTACATTACAAATTTTTTTATTCTAGGATTAAGTCAGACAAAAACAGTCAAAAATTCAAAAAGGACAGTTTTCAATTATCGACCGTCCAACTGTGGCCCCTGAGAGATTCAGCTGAAAGACCTGGTGCACCTTTTATTTGAACCTGCAGAGATTTTAACAGCTGATCTGAAGCAAACAGGCAGGTGTTCAACTGAACTGAACACATGCTGTTTGATGGTCTCCTCCATCATCCATCCATCCACCCATCATGCATCCATCCATCCATCCATCCATTATCTTCTGCTTCCAGGTCGTTGGGGCAGCAGCTTTACCAGGGAGATACAGACATCAACAGCCACCTCTTCAGCTCTTCTAGGACACCACGGCATTCACAGACCAAATGACTAATTAATAAGTAATACATTAATGTTTTTAAATTTAATGAAAGACAAACCTTTAACATCTAAGGACAAAATTTAACCAAATTGTTTTCAAGCTTATTGTAAAAGCAGTTTCAAAGATCACAGTGTGACATTTTGCAATTTTAACATGAACCTTGTGCATATCTAAATAATAAAAGTGAAGATTTTTTTAAAATACATCTTTATTGTAAATATCTATACTAAAATGGAAAATACATGTGTTTAAAGCAGGCAGAGAAGGCAACAAGGTAGGATTATTAATCAGGTTTAAAAGTTACAGCTCATGAGGTACACTATTAGAGCATGACATCTCTTCCACAACATCCTGTGGAAAATCCTTAGGGTGTTCTTCTTCTAGTGGTGGTTAGTAAATAGCTTAAGGGAGCACTACCGCCACCAGGTGGTAAGAAGAGTTGGATTCTGGACCCCGCCTACAGAACGGGTACAGAAGTGTAAATGGAAACACAACCACACACGAGCTGACCCGAGCTGAACTGAACCGCACCGTAACAGTGGAAAAGGGGCATAGGTGTCTCTTTCAGAAAAGAGAGTTGATTAGCAGAGAGATTTAATTATCATAGTCAGAATGGAACCAGGGGTGGTCAGGATGTAGACTCATCCTGACTTGGGAGATTAACACACACAAAAGAAGTGGGTAGGAGACACAGTGTCTCTGAGGACGTTCTGTGTCTTTGAGGGACACTTTTGTCTCTGATAAGGCCTTGGTTGGATGGACGCTACATAATTTATAATAAAAAAAAACTATAAGGTTAGTTTCATTAAAACTAGGGATGCACCAATCCACTTTAAAAAAAAACTTTTGATCCGATCACAATACCTAAATCTGGATGTCGACTGATACTGATGCTATTCCGGTAAAATCATCATTATTGATTTTATATGAGGCTGTAATAATCTCCTCTCTACAGGAAAGTACAATTTGTACAAACATAAGCATGCATGTCATACACACCACGTGTGGTACATGAGGTGGAATGAGATTATGTACACAGGGTCCCAGTTACATCCCACAACAAAATGTAAAAGAAAAACAGTAATAAGGTCTAAGATATGAACTAAGAAAAACATCAACTAAATATACACTAAACACTAATGGCATAAAAACAATATGCTGAAGTGGATATTAAAGAAGTGGATATTAAAGTGATTAATGGCTTCAAACATCTGCTAAGTTCATGGCAAAAACCACATGTTCCTGATTTTACTATTTTACATCGCTTTATAATGTAGCTGTTTTGTTTCTTTTTTCTTAATTTAAATAATTTTCTTTTATTTTTCCAGTTCATATGTTTTTTTATGATTGTCTAATGTTGTACTGATAAATATGTCCTGGAGGGTAAATGTAAACTATATCTTGGCTGCAAATATTCAATCAAGCAGCGAAGCAGGCAGTCTGATTTCAGTCAGCTGCACTCAGTCTGCTCCTCCTCCGAGACGGGCAGACTGAGCGCAGCTGACGGATATTAGACAGCCTGCTTCGGACTAAACGAGAGGAACACACCGCTGAAGCCAGGGAGCTCGAACGTCCAAAGTAAAACTAACTTTACAACAGTGCCTGGTTAAACAATCCTTGTGCTCTTTAATGTGGTGCTTTTTCAGATGTTTATTAAGTTTGATGTATTGTAGGTCACAACGGAGCTTTCTTCTCTTGGTACAGCGGCTCTGCAGACATTGCACGTTGCTGTCTTGCGGTGTTTAGTGTAAAATACTTCCACACAGCGGACATGTTGAGATGAAAAGTTGGTTAGCCGTTAGCCACAGTGCTGCTCTCAGTCCTCATGTATTTACTCACATTTTAGCTGGCTTCAAACTATGAAATGAATTTCCTTCAGAAAATCCATTCCATAGTTTGATTCCCTGCCTTGCAGAGCAGCTGGCAGGGAATCACATGTGGAGATGTTTCAGCAGACATAGACATTCATCATGGATCAGAAATCTATGCAGATTGTATCGGAAAAAATCTGATAGGTAAATTATGCGGTTATAGGAGGCCGAGGCCAATACTGATACCGGATCAGCCCCATCCTTAATTAAAACACAATTACAGTATTTTCTGGTGTATAGGTCGCACCTGTGTATAGGTCGCACTGTCCAATTATCACCAATAGATTAGATAGGTCGCACTGATGTATAGGTCGCACCTACGTTTAGCTCTGCTGCAAATGTCTGCCACAGGAGCGCACAGCAAGGTTTTTAAGAAGATTAACACTTAAAAACAATTGTTTGTTTGATAAAAAATTATAGCAAATATGTGTCTGAGCTGAACCTTTCCTTGATAAATGAACGTAATTTTGAAATGAGCTGGATTTAAAAATTTGTTTTGCCGAAAGTGATAAAAAGCCATATATAGGTCAAAGGCCTTGAAAAAACCATAAAAGGTGCGACCTATACACCGGAATATACGGTAGTTCATCTGCATGAGAAATCTGTTAATTAACCAAGTAACTAACTGATTAAATCACAATTCTCTCAGGAATTACATGAAACATTTCATGGGGTCTGACTGTTTGAAAAAAACAATTTGATTGGTTGGTTGGTTCTCTCCACATATTGCACAACCACTGAACCAGTATTTTAGAACCAACATCTATAGTCCAAATTATGATCTAAGGTTTAATTAGTTTGTTTTCAAAGTATTCTTGAGAAATTAGGAGCAAATCATAGATTAGGAACTTGTTCAAAAATTGTTACGGAATATATTTTACAAAATCAAAATTAATTTTATTTGGGTGTTAAAACACCAGTTGCATCTCATGACCTATAATAATTATTTTAATATTTTCTGGTAGAAAGTTTTCACTCCAGTGTGGACTCTCATGTGTCTGTTTAAACTTGCCTTCTGACTAAATCTTTCTCCACAAAGTTTACAAGGAAACAGCTTGTCTCCTGTGTGGACTCTCGTGTCTGTTTACCGTATTTTCCGCCCGATAAGTCACACCACCCTATAAGTTGCGTTGTCCAATTATGTCCAATAAATTGAAAGAATCCATTAATACGTCGCTTCGCCCTATAAGTCGCATCTATTATGTGTCACCGCTGATGAGTCGCTTATGTTACGCGTCACCGCTGACAACCCGAAATGTGGGCCGGTGGTTAGCTCTGATGCAAATGGCTGCCACACGGAAGGACTTTAACAAGATTAACACAGTAAAAACAATTATTTGTTTGCTGAAAAATATAGCAAAGATGAGTCTTAGTTGAACTTTTCTTTAATAAATGCACGTAATTGTCAAATCAGCTGGACTTAAAAAAGTAGTTTCGCTAGTGCACCCGTACGGGTGGGACAGCAGCATTTTCTTTAAAATTTAGCAAGATGAACACATTTTTTTTTTGCTGACATTATAGCAAATGTGTTTGAGCTTAATCGTTCCTTAATAAATTCACGTAATGGTCAAATCTGCTGGATTTAAATTGTTTTGCTTTGACGTCTTCCAAACGGTGGTGCGCACTGCGAAAATAAATTATAAATAAATCGAATTTTAGCTCAAACATCTCATTCAGCTAACAGTTTGTAAATGTCCACCCAGTAATTACTTTCTGTAAGTTTCAACAAAATCTGTCCAGTGGTTTAGTAGTTCATACCTCCAGAGCAGGAGGCCGGGCTGCGTGGGAACGGTCGGTGTACCCTAGCGGACAAAAGAGGTACTGCACCCCTATCGGCCGAAAGTGGTATTGCACAATTTTTTGCCAAAATGAAAAACGGTCATATCTGAGCCAAAAATTGGTATAAAAATATGGGGGGAAAATCCATAAATATGTCACTACGCATGGCGCACTTCACAGGGCATGCAAATTAAGAAAAAAAGTGTGACTTATACGGCGGAAAATACTGTAAACTGTTTCATGACTAAATCTTTGTCCACAAAGTTAACATGGAAACGGCTTGTCTCCTGTGTGGATTCTTATGTGTTTGTTTAAATTTGTCTTATGACTAAATCTTTGTCCACAAAGTTCACAAGGAAACGGCTTGTCTCCTGTGTGAACTCTCATGTGCGAGGTTAAATTTGCTTTATGACTAAATCTTTGTCCACAAAGTTCACAAGGAAATGGCTTGTCTCCTGAGTGGACTCTCATGTGTAAGTTTAAACTTGCTTTCTGACTAAATCTTTGTCCACAAAGTTCACAAGGAAACGGCTTGTCTCCTGTGTGGACTCTCATGTGTGAGTTTAAACTTGCCTTCTGACTAAATCTTTGTCCACAAAGTTCACAAGGAAACGGCTTGTCTCCTGTGTGGACTCTCATGTGTGAGTTTAAACTTGCCTTTCTGACTAAATCTTTGTCCACAAAGTTCACAAGGAAACGGCTTGTCTCCTGTGTGGACTCTCATGTGTGTGTTTAAACTTGCCTTCTGACTAAATCTTTGTCCACAAAGTTCACAAGGAAACGGCTTGTCTCCTGTGTGGACTCTCATGTGTTTGTTTAAACTTGTCTTCTGACTAAATCTTTGTCCACAAAGATCACAAGGAAACGGCTTGTCTCCTGTGTGGACTCTCATGTGTAAGTTTAAACTTGCTTTCCGACTAAATCTTTGTCCACAAAGATCACAAGGAAACGGCTTGTCTCCTGTGTGGACTCTCATGTGTTTGTTTAAATTTGCCTTATGACTAAATCTATGTCCACAATGATCACAAGGAAACGGCTTGTCTCCTGTGTGGACTCTCATGTGCGAGTTTAAATTTTCCTTACGACTAAATCTTTGTCCACAAAGATCACAAGGAAACGGCTTGTCTCCTGTGTGGAATCTCATGTGTCTGTTTAAATGTGATTTGGAAGTAAATTTTTTACCACAGTCATCACAGCTTATTGAGTTTGACCTTGCCTGGACTTTCATGCGTGACTCTATATTTTTCTTCTCTCCAACACATTTCTTATTAAGCAGACAGCTTGAAGACGTCACTCCTGAATGACTTGTCATGTGTCTTTGAAGAGTCCAGTTACTGACATACTGCTTACCACACTCAGAGCAGCTCAAAGATTTGTTGACAGTTTTTACCTCTGATTCAGGAGCCCTGCTCTCCTTCCAGTCTTTCATACTGTCTTCACGTTCTGATTCAGAGTCTGATGAGTTCTTTAGCAGAGAGTCAGGATTGGTCATTTCACCATCCTCTTCATCGTCCTCGATAACGTCAGTCTTTGAAGAGCTGGAACTGCCTTTGAGAGTCTTTAAATCTGGGTTCCTGGTAAGTTTTTTTTTAAATCCTCCTCACTCTTTAAAGAAACTGTAGTGACCTAAAATCCGATATCGGTCTCCTCCATATTAAGTTGGTCACCCACCAGACTGGTCTAAGGGTCTTTTCTTCCACTTTATGATAAGAGGCTCTGGGTCCTGCTGGTCAACATCAGGCCTTCAGTCTTGAGGAGCTTCTTCTTCTTAATCAGCTCTAAACAGAGGCAGGAACCACTGAAACACATGTACAATAAAGACAATGTTACTTCAACACACACACACACACACACCACACACACACACACACACACACACACCACACACACACACACACAATTTTACCCTCACCATCACCATCTTCTAGGGGTGTAATGGTACACTAAAATCACATTTCGTTTTTTTTTAGTTCCCTTTCAGTTAGGTTCTCTCGGTGCAACATATCACTGTGGGAAATTGCGCGCCGCGCGGTTTACCTGAAGGAATACAATCACGCCTTTACGTCATCCCCGTACCAGAGGCCCCTCCCTCTGGGTACTTAAGGGACTGACGCCCTCACATCGATCTCTCTTTTTTGCCCTTCACCTCACTTATACCTGAAGCTCGCTTCGTGGGACTTCTCTGTTGCCTCATCGCTCGACCGGAGGTGAGCTTGCTCCCTACACAGAGCGTACAGAGGGTTCGGTTCGGTTTCATTTCATTTACCCTTCATATATACAGGTAGTATCATAGAGCCACGAGAACTCATCTTCAAGAGAGACCTGTTTAGGGAGCAGATGGTGGGGGTTAAGGGCCTTGCTCAGGGGCCCAGAGTGGGACGAATGAGGGTGGAGGCAGGTGAGGGTGTTTCACCTTTTTCCACCCACATTTTTTGATGTCGTCGGTACCGGGGCTTGAACTGGCGATCTTCCGATCACAGATCCACCGTCTCTAACCACTGCGCCACCACTCCCCCCGGTTAATTTTCGGTAAAAAAAAGACAAAATAAAGACTTACAAAATGTTTATTTTAAAAATATGCCAAGTAAACAATACGTTTGTATAAAAATAAATAAAAGCGACCCATTTGGGTGATATATTAAATAAACGGCACTCTTTACAATAAATTTTACTAACAATAATAAAAATCTTAATAAATACAATAACAGTCAGAACCAGAACAATGAGCAGCAATAGACCATTTACAACCGAACTAATCAAGTTTTAAGTTTTTGTCCAAAAATATCAACTTGTCCACATTTTCTGCTAAAAGCACAGATCTAGTTTCAGTGAATATCTCCAGCAGTGGAGAAAAATCATCTCAAAAACAACAACTAGCAGTTGTGTGGCTGTATTTGTCCTCATTACTCACAACCTCTTCTTGGACCTGCTCCCTCAGGTGGGACAGGTCCCTGGAAAAGTTCAGAGTTCAGTCATCACACACTTCTTAGTTGCAGGTAATCTCTGGTGGATTTCCCTGAAGAGGAAGAAGTCAGCTGCTATCTCTGTCCCAGACTGGAAATAAAACACAAAGAGGTAAAAAAAAAACGAGTTAATAAGATTATAATTTTAAATTAAAAAGGTTAATTGGATAATAATAATAATAACAATAATAATAATAAAAGAACATTACCGGTACCTCTTTCTTCAAAAAAGCGTTTAATACAGAAACAACTGGACTTTATTTGTAACAGAAGATGTTTCGCTCTTCATCCGACGAGCTTTCTCAATTCAAAGAGCAACGTGTGGGAGTAAGGTTTTAAAGGCTGAGATAAGATACATACATACCTATGTAGATTGACAAATCACACCTCACACCTTAACAGTAGGGGTTTATTAAGGTCTTTGTTAGTCTAATTCACAAATGAGGCTCCTCTGTTCCCATCAGGTGTGAAAATCGTCTGGGAATCAGTCCTAAAGCTGCATTATACGTTTTTGAAAGTTGGAATCTGATACCTCCTCCCCTGTTAAGAGAAGGCTTCTCCCTCTTAATATACTGTATTTTCCGCCGTACACGTCGCACCACCATACATGTTGCATCAGTCCAATTATGTCCAATAAAGTGGAAAAATCCATAAACATGTTGCACCGCCATATACGTTGCATCTATTATGAGTCACCGCTGACGCGTCACGTATGTGACGCGTCACCGCTGACAACCCGGAAATGCGGGCTGGTGTTTTGCCAAAAATGGATTGGCTGCAAAATGGCCACAGGAGCGTGCACGGAAGGACTTTAACAAGATTAAAACTTAAAAACAATTATTTGTTTGCTGAAAATTATGGCAAAGATGTGTCTGCGCTGAACTTTTCCTTATGTGGCATTACTCATGCCCTGAGAGCATGAATAAATTAAACAAGTTAGACAACAACACCACTCTGGGAATTTCACCCAGAGAATATTACATTATTACTTTAAGGCCACGCAGGTTCGCTTTGCACTGATTAAAACATCCAGGAGCACTCTTTCATATATATCATAATAATTTATTTATTTACAGTTAGCTTAAAACATCTTAAAGGGGACCACAGATTCAAAATTCACTTTTTAATGTTTTTTTTACTCAACTTTGGGTATGTACTTCATAAAAAAACAGTCATAGTGCCAAAAAAATGCACCCAGTGGTTTATTTACTCTAAGTATATTTATTTATCTTCGATAAAAACACTTTGTTCTAAAATCCTGGCGCTTGTGACGTCACAAGAGCCAGGACAATCCCCCCGCACCTTTAGTCCAGCCCCTCACCTAGCAACCCCTGGTGATGCTCCACCCACTTCAGTATAAAAGACGTCACGGTTGCCGAGCAGTTTAGGAGCTGACCCGGCGGTCATTTATTTAGCCCCCGGGGGACTAGGGGCTTGCCCTCCTCCACCCACGCAGCACATCTCGAGTAAAACCAGAATGTTTTATTACCTTGTTTGAACTCTGTCTCGTTGAAACTGTGCACACACACACTCTCACGGGGCGACAGTCTGAAACGTACAAGCACCACTGATCGATATACTTTTCGGATTAGCAACTCATTTATTTTAAGAATACTTTTCACTTCATCAAAATCTAATCAAAACTCCAACGTTCTAAAAGTAGGTGTTTGAATTTATTTCTTATACGATGAAGGACTGGCTTTGCTCAATTGCCAGGTTGGTCAAGTGGTAAAGAACAGGACCGGCACCTGAAGGACCGGTGTTCGCTTCCCAGTCATGGCATTTATTTATTTAATTTTTTTAAAGCCTTTTGTTTCGGAGAGATCGTGGTGAGACTAGATATATACATCTACATAATAATACTTTGTGTTGCTTGTTTTAAGTGGTGTATTACTAATGTAATACAATAATGCTGAGATGTTATGAGTCCTGCTGGCCAGCTGACCCAACGGTCATTTAAAAAAGACAGTCTAAAACGTACAAGCACCACTGATCGACATACTTTTCAGATTAGCAACTTATTTATTTTAAGAATACTTTTCACTTCATCAAAATCTAACCATAACTCCAACGTTTTAAAAGTAGTGAATTTGTTTCTTATACGATGAAGGACAGCTTTTTGCATAATTGCCAGGTTGGTCGAGTGGTAAGTAACAGGACCGGCACCCGAAGGACTGGGGTTTGCATCCCAGTCACGGCATTTTTTTTTAAGCCTTTTGTTTCGGAGAGAGTTATAATACTTTATAATTGTTATTTTTACGTTTTAGTTCAATTTTAGTGTATTAGTGATCGCTCCCAACGCGCAGCCGGCAGAAATAAAACGGATGTGGATGTCCAGCCGCGGATCGAAGCGCCGCATGCAACGAGC